>VUQI01008416.1:3468-19000 GCA_015106735.1 Paratilapia polleni | reverse complement strand
GGTGTCTTTTTCTTCCTGCGCACCTGCACAAGAACTGAAATCAGCTGATTTCAGTTCTTGTGCAGGGAGGAGGAAAATGGTGGAGCGATCTACAACTTTTGAGGAGTGGAGATATGGACATTACTTTTATTTTTATTGCACATAAGGGCAACAGCGCAATGGTAAAGTGCAAACTGCCTCAAGGACAGAAACAACTGCTTATACTGCTAACACAGATTTGACTCTTAGCGTGCCGTCTGTGCAGATGCTTGCAAACACAAAGCTAGCAATGAACCCAGAATGACAATAATGCTGAGTGTATGCCCAGCCCGAGCCTGATCTTCAACAGGTAACAAAGGATGTGATGAGCAGTCAGGCTTGTAGCATTGCAGCACCCATTTCTACCTGTACATGTTTCTACTGTAGAATCGCTTTGAACTCTCTTTGAGCTAGTTTTCAACTTTGCTTTGAGTTGTCGTCTTTGCGTTCATATGTAAACACCAAAAGAAGGTGGTATGTGTGTCCTCATTGGGATAGGGATTTGTGTCGGGGTGTAGGACTGTAGCGTAAGGTTTATATTGTTAACTAGTAATTATTGTCACAATGCATTAGGTCATGTTACAGAGAGACACGAAAGTAATGTAACAAGTAGTGTAACAATTTGCTTTCTCCGGGGAGTAATTAAGTAATTTACTCCAAAGATTAAAACAAGAGCACAACATGCACTCCTGAGATATGATAAAGAACCCAGGTTTGATAGTAAAACACCTTCAGAAATGGCCACAACTGCAAAAATCTCTTTTATATCCACTGGAGCACATGCCAAGTTTGCCAAAGTCAACCTGGATACTCCTCAACACCTCATGTTTCTGAACAGATGAGATAGAAGTTGAACTTCTTCACCAGCATCATAACCACATCTCCAGTGTAAAGCACAGTGGAGGTAGCGTCATGGTTTGGAGCTGCTTTGCTACATCAGGACCTGAATGACTTTAAAATCAAGAATCTTAATTTAACAGGAGAACGTCAGGTAGCAGTCCATGAGCTGAAGCTTAGGACAGTTTTTTGTTGCATGAGTCAAAGTACATGAGGAGATCAGCAACAGAATGGAGGATAATTCAGCTTTTGGAAAGGCAGAGTTGGAGTTATAGTCTTAACCCAACTGAGATGCTGTGAGATGACTTTAAGAAGCTTGTTGAGTCAACAAATCCCAGAAATATTGAGTTGAAACTGTTCTGTAGGAGAAACAGTTCACAATTCCTCTTGGTTGTTGTTCTCTTAGTGAACTACAGGAAACATCTGATGGAGGTTGTTCTACAAGTTACTAAATTCAAGAGTTCTTTTACGTTATCCAGACTGCACTGTGAGTATGCATTCAGACACCTGCATCTATATTTAGTAAAGGCTTAAAGTTTTAAAATCCAGTAAGGTAGCCTGTGAGAAAATGGAGAGCAGATATCAGGAAAAAGTGAGTCTTCCCCAGGGGTCCTGTTGTATCTCAAAAAATATCTGTAAGGGATATCATCAAAAAGGACACTTAAGTCTGAATGACAGAAATGTGGGGCTAAAATAAACTGGAACTATAATTTAACTGATAGATGAAACAAGTAATGACGAAAACAATCATCACAACTATGTTCATATGCGTTTTATGAGTTCTAAAATGATTCCCCCAATACAGTTTTTATTAAGGAGTAAACTTGTCCATAAAGTCCAAAAGTATTTTGGGTCAGCCTGAAGTGGCCACTAGAGGAACTGCAATTTTTGGCACTTCCCTTTGGCTTCATTTTGCAGGTTTGGAGGTTGCTGCTTGGGCATTTATTATCTGTGGGTGTTTGTTCTGGTGACAGTGGACATTTACTTAAACAAAAGTCACAACCTGCTGCATTGCAGAGATGAAGTTACTGGTCCTGTCAAACAGCTGTTAGTACTTAATATTTAATGTTGTCTTTATTTGAAAATTCATGGATTCAGCTTTTTTTTCCCAGTTGCTGGAGTCATTGTGACTGGGAGGTTTTATAGGTTTCTTTTTCCACTGAAATAGGGAAGTAGCATTGAAGTGCGTTGTGTGACCTGGTCAACGGTGTTTTTCACAGCAGTTTTTAAATAGATTATTTAACCATAACTGAAACTGCCAGGTCCATAGTGAGTAGTCACAAGATTTGAGACTTAGCAGTTGAGAAATGCAGAGCATTTGAAAGGATCAAAAGACTGGCTGGTGTTGGAATGTCATGTGATTTCACTCTTTCCCTGGAGTTTCTAGGTAAAAGCTAAAGCAAACACACAGTGGTGCTGCCTTGGAGCTTTTGAACGTTAAAGCGTCAAGTCATTTTACTATCAGTCATAAATTGTCTCCATGTTTTCTTCAGAGGAGCCTCCTGCAACGGTGTGTCCTGCTAAGGTGCAGAGTGTGGATGATTTCGTGCCAGATGAGAGACTGGACAAGAGTTTCCTGGAGGACAGCCTGCCCTCCAAGACAAAGGTGCCCCAACCTGCAGCAGCTCCCACTGTGGACAGTGACAGGTGAGATTTTTCACAAATACTTCTGATTTAGCCTGTTTCTGCTTTTGGACAACATTAGTATTTGTTGGTGTTTTACATTTTACCTTTTTTACATGATATTTCGAAGATGTTCAATTAAATAAGTGAATGTTTTGCTGCATTATAAGTCAGTGAGTTTCTGCCTTTACTCACCCCTTCAGCCCTCTTTGAAATTATTTTTTTCTTGTTCTTGCTCCATCCCAGTGACACTGAGGACAGAGGAAACCCCATGGTGTCAGGCTTCCAGGATGAGCTTGATCCTGACGACACTGAGCCAAGCCTTCCCAACGCTAAGACCCTTCCCCCCAGTAAAGATATTACTCTGAGCAGTGACGAGGAGGAGGGAATACCAACAGCCCCTGTAATCACACAGGACCAAGACCTGGACAGTAATGCTGAGCTCAAAGCGTAAGTCAAGGAAATCCACTGTTAGAAAGACAAGTGATGTTTTTGAAGTTAATGTAATATTCAATTATTGTGAACTTCTAACTAAGGATGTGCGTGACTAGTGGACTAGGCATTTAAACGTTGCTGCCCTTGGTAGTCGGCACCCGAAATACTAAATAATTAAAATTTATATGTTTAACAGCACATAGCTGTTGGGTCCAAGATGTTACCCAGCCACCCGCTGCTAGCCAGGGCTGTGTCACAGTAAACTGGACTTAACTGGAACACTGCGAGTTTGCACGTTAACCTGCAAGGAAAGAAGGCTGCTGCTGCTAGTGCTGCTCTTTTTAGCCGCACTCTGCAAACTAATCTTGTGCGTGCGCAGTGCAATGTCACACGTTTCAGCAGCATTTAAAATACGATTTGAATTTTGAGTTTGAAGAATGTGATGAATAGATTCAAAAATACACAAAATATGGACAAAAATATACACAAAAATACGGACGAGGTGTAACCTCATCCATTAGTTGAGCTTAATTTTGGATTGAGTGCTTTCTAAATTTTTCAGACTTTCAGCTAGTCAGATTTTTTTTCTCTGACATGTAATCAACTAGTAAATTAGTCAGCAAGAACATCTCTATTAATAACCACAATAAGGGCTTTTTCCATAATCAGGCAGCCTTACTTGACTTTCACTTGGTTATACCGTGCCACTGCCTGATACTGCAGCTTAAGTCACAGTAAAAGGCTAAGTCTTTAAAATTATAGCTGGCCAGGTGCACTGTGGGAAAGTATCATAATGTGTAAATGAAAATGCAAAATTGAGCCGGGATATTATAACACTCCACCCAGATTTGTCACTTTCAATTCAATTCATTTTCAATGCAATTTTACTTGTATATCACCAAATCACAACAACAGTCGCCTCAAGGCGCTTTACATTGTAAGGTAAAGACCCTACAATATCAGAGAGAAAACTCCAACAATCAGATGACCCCCTATGAGCAAGCACTTGGCGACAGTGGGAAGGAAAAACTCCCTTTTTGTAACTATAAGCTTTATCAAAAAGGAAAGTTTTAATCCTAATTTTAAAATTTGAATAAAGCCGAAACTAAATCTTGAAACATCTTGATCCATACACTCGGAGCTGGCCAAACAACTAAATTCAGACTGAACCATCCCCAGAAACCCACTTTGCTTACAGATAACTATCACTGTGGTCCAAGTACAAGCGGGAGATGTCAAATACTAATTCTTCACACCAAGAGTCTAATGCAAAGAAAAATCACAAGAAGACAAGACTTGAAAAACAAAAAGTAGTGATTTAACATTTGCATAAACCACAGTGAGCTCTGAAAATCGATTCTATCAGATATTATAATAAAAAAAAAAATTTAAAAATTGAAACCGCAACTGTAGCTACTGTAACAGGCTGCCACTCAGCACGGCGCCATTCTTAAGTTGACTTAAGTTGAATTTTTAAGGCTTGAATAGCGATACATGGTATATATCTCAGTGTTTTTACAAAAGAAACAGGTCACTATTGCTGTTATTAAAACGGACTGATCAGTATAAAATCCAAAAGCATGTAATGTCAAAGGTCATATTTAAAAGCAGTTGGTTTCTCAGTGAGGAGATGCTGCAATTTACAGGAAGATTAGTAAAACCATTTTCCATATTTCATTCTTATGTTTAAAATAAAACCATTTCCCTGCATGAACTGTTTCCACTAATGTTTGGATAGTTCAATGTCTTTCAAATGGGGTTGTGTGAAGTATTGATGCACAGTCAGTGCGTTACCTGCAGTACGTGGCTGAAGGCCCAAAGTGACATAAAAAACAAGAAAAGAAATTAGGTTTATAAGTAGTGAGAGGGGATGAGAATGGTGCTGTTCCTTAAAATAGGGCAGACAGTGGTATTATGTCAGATTCTTTACACTAAAAGAAAAGTAGAGATGAATGCATTTCATCCCAGTAGACAGTGACATTTCTCTCCAAGCTCATGTGATTCTTGTTTTTTCTGACAGTTTTATTTTTCTGTCAGCTTCACTTTTCTTGTTGGTGAGAGTGGATTTCTGCTACATCCCATTTTGTTATTAGTTGTGTGTTATGTAGTCACGAGTTCCATGTGAAAGCATCTTTTCCATCTCATTCTTTCCACTGTGTCCAGATTGTGTTAGACACACTCCCAAACATGACTTACTGTAAAGTTAAGTGGGTTGAAATGAAAATGGACAGCTTGAACTGTGAATCTGCCACATATCTGCGGTTTGAACTACGTCTAACCATGACGTCACGTCTGATGAGTTCCTCTGGTTTCTGTAATTTTTAAGATAACATGTTCACTACTGCGGCACGCAAACAACGAGACAGATAAGATATGACACACACACACACACACACACACACACACACACACACACACACAGAGTCCCCCTTTTGCTGACCATACACAACAAACTGTGATGCACTGTGTATTCTGACACCTTTCTATCAGAACCAGCATTAACTTCTTCAGCAGTTTGAGCTACAGTAGCTCGTCTGTTGGATCGGACCACACGAGCCAGCCTTCGCTCCCCACGTACATCAATGAGCCTTGGCCACCCATGACCCTGTCGCCGGTTCACCACTGTTCCTTCCTTGGTCCACTTTTGATAGATGCTGACCACTGCAGACCGGGAACACCCCACAAGAGCTGCAGTTTTGGAGATGCTCTGACCCAGTCGTCTAGCCATCACAGTTTGGCCCTTGTCAAACTCGTTCAAATCTTTACACTTGCCCATTTTTTGCTGCATCTAACACATCAACTTTGAGGACAAAATGTTCACTTGCTCCCTAATATATCCAACCTACTAACAGGTGCCGTGATGAAGACATAATGTGCCCTATCTTCCTGTTTCAGGCCTGTGATCCACATCACAAAATCAAAGGTGGCATCTAAAGTTCCAGATCCCCAGGGCCAGACCACGGCACCCATTTCCCTCACTTTAACTCCAGCAGCTGAGCAGCCATCACGACACCAAGGCAAGAAGAAGGGAAGCTCGCCAAAAGCTGAGGACTCCGACACAGACCCCGAGGCCCCTGTGGCCCAGCAGATGCTCTCTTTTGTCATGGATGACCCTGACTTTGAATCTGAAGCATCAGACACACCAAAAATAGTAAAGGTAAACCAGGACACATCTACTTTGAGGTCAGCTCAGCTCACAGCTCTGCTTCCAGTTAAAAACTTTAAGTGTGTAAATTGGATTTTGTCATTCAGCCAAATCCACAATGTAAAATATATAGACTAAAAGTAAAATAAAAGACTTTTCTCTCTTATTTTGTGTTCTGTTTCTTGAGTGAATATTCACATTTGGCTTTGCTTTTGAACGCAGGACACATTTCCGGTCAGGGATGAGCTTCTATCTGACCTCTCTGATGATGACATGCAGTTAGCCAAGGCGCCAGAACCCCTGAAGCCCACTGTGATCTCCTTCAAACCTAAGGACGACACCGACTTGTTTGGCCTTGGGATCCAAGAAGAGCCTCCTGCAACCAAGGAAAGCAGTGAGGATCAGGAAGGCAAGTCAGAAAATATCTGTCAGTGTAACTCCACATTTGATTAGCTGATGTGCTGTGACTGTTGTTCTGATGAATAATTGAACACTGCATCTCATTTTCAGGTGTGCAAATTATACACAGTTTGGTTAAGATTCTAGCTGGCAGCATCATGATACTTAACCTTTTATTGAAAGAAGCTCATTTGAAAATGTTGCAGTGAGTGTAATGACAAGTGTCACTTACAGAGCAACACTAACCAAATGTCTTCTTATTAGAAACCCAAGGTGTTGGTCTGCATGCTTTATTTAAAATATGCTCCACTGCAACACTGATACCAGGGGGAATGAGATAAGGATAAGGAAGTCTTTTAATCTAGTGAAAAGAAATTCTGTCTCTGACACAGTAGAGGAGAGGACCACTTCACTTGAGGTGTATGGCAGTAGGATGTCCCATCCTGGTCAACCGGCACAGCGGCCATACCCTGAACCCATGATAATGTTGCATTTGGTTTATGTAGTACCCAGTATATCCCTTAGAGTACTTTGTACTGCAATGTTTTTTTTAAATGCTAATTAAAAAATATAAGTTATCCATTATTCCTAAAATAAATAAATTATAATTACTTAAATTAAGAAGTGTAAGTTTGATAAACAGAATTGTACATGCAATAGCCATTTTATTGCAAATTTTAGCTTTTGTAACCTGTCACATGCCTTCAAACCTCACACAAGGAGAAAGCAACAAACACAGTCACTGTGAGCAGGAAGCCAGTTACACATGTTTATTTACACACAAATAAAGGAAGGTAATCAGTCTCATTAATTTAGGTCAACAAAACCCCTGAGATGAAGATTTGTAATATTTTAATATTATTACAGTTTGGCCAAATGGTTGAAAACATGTTTTCTCTCCACTTTGATAGATTCTGTTCTGTTGGACTTCTGTTGGAGTTAAAAAATTTCAATTTAACATAAAACATTTTTAAAATGAATCCATCCACTATTTACCACTTTAGTCATACACAATTGTAAGAGTGATGTATGTATGTTCCCTCTTTTAGAGAAAGAAAGCAAACACTCCTCCAAAGAAAAGAAGAAAAAGAAGAAGAAGAGCAAAGAGGTAAACTTGTTGTTCATATTACATACTGTAATATGAAGCGCCTTGAGGCGACTGTTGTTGTGATTTGGCGCTATATAAATAAAATTGAATTGAATTGAATTGTAAGTACTTTGTGTCTACTGGAGGGAAATGAGTTAGTTGTGTGGGTAAAAAACAGTTTCTCTTAATGACCATAAAGCATCTAATATCTGTTTAAGCATTAAAAAACAATGGCAACAACTATTCATTCATTCCTTCTACTACAACACCACACACAACATAAGAAGCTGCAGTGAGAGAATGGATGCCTGTAGACATTCACCAAACAATAGCAGTAACCACCACTCAAAAACAGCTGAATCTGGAGTGTTGGAAAAAAGAAGCTGATTTTACTTTCTAGATGCTGAGTCCCTAGTGAAAAGGGTTTTTTAGTTGCCTGGTGCTGAGCCTTGGTGAGGCAGGGTCATAGGTGTATCAGTATCTTGCTGGAGGTCAGTGAGGAAGAGGATGGTATGGAGACATTGCTGCTGTTATACAGAAGAGCTCAAAGGTGCATATAAAATGACATTTTTATTTGGAAAGATTTGAAAGAAAATTCAAAGACCTGATCAGTGGATGTGTTTATCACTTGTGGGAGGTGTCAACTCCCCTTTCTTAACACACCCACCAATCAGGAGTCAGAGACTTTTTCCACAGGAATGTGGCTTTTGAGGGGACTTTTAAATAAAGATGCACCAATTGATGAGTCGGTGACGGTAATCAGACCATTTTTAACTGCTATCTATACCTGATAGGCTGTTCACCTATCGGGTATAGATAGCAGGTAATGGTAATACTACCATTAGGATAAATTATTTCTATAATTTAGTAATTAATTTCAATAAAAATACATTAGAAACACACAATAAATAACTAAATATTTTTATGCATTTATTTATGTATTTATATATACAGCTCCAGAAAAAATTAAGAGACCACTATTTGTCCTTTTTATTAAAAGGTTTATGTTGTATTATGAATGTAAGTAGAAATTTTCTGTTAAAGCTTTTGTGTTTTTATGAGAGCGACCTCCTGGGCTCTGCCAGCATGTCCTACAGTAAACTCTGTCCTGTCACTTACAGGAGGATGAAAAGAGCAAAAAGAAACACAGACACAAGAAAAAGGAAAAAGATGAGGCTGCAGCAGGAGACGAGAAGGAGAAAAAGAAAAAGAAATCCAGGACCAAGAAAACCGAAGTGGATGAGCTGGAGGACTTTCTAGGCGGAGGGGCCGTATCGATCAAGAGAGACGACGGCGATTATGAAGAACTATAAGAGCTCCTGCAGAAGAGCAGCAGGGCCCGTGGTTGTTGGAAAAGCTCCTGGTTCTTTGAGTTGTGCATAAAGCAGCATATCCAAGCCATACACTATACACAAGGCTACTGACAGCACCCAGGTAAAATAACCCAGGACTCTGGTACCTGTATGTTTATTTTGGTTGTTTTTCCCCATCTGCACCCGTGCTGTCACTTCCATTCCAACCAATAAGAACAGGCTGGGAGACCCACACGTACTGAAGTGAGTGGTAACAGAAATGTAATGATTGGTGTGGCCACAAGTGGGCTCTTTGTACTTTGACACAATTAAATATGTTGGCTTTTGATTTTCTTTGATTTGATCCACTCCGAATCAGCTGCTGTAAATATGATTAACCATTTAGTCTGAATGTTGGTGTGGTTGGTGTAATAATTGAGAGCATGCTCAAAGTGACGAGTGACTCCTTAAAGAATCCATAGTGTTCTTTCTCTTTGTTTCTTTCCTATTTGTTGGCTTAAGTGGTTAATGGCAAATTTAGTCTTGTGTCTAAATATGAACATTGAAGAAGAATTTAGAGTAAGCTGATTTAAGAATGCCTTCCCCTTTTTTTTCACTCCTAAAGTACATCGTCCACACTAAGTCAGCTACATCTGAAAATGGGTCTTTTTCTTTCTCATGGCCTTTTCTGTGCATTTAACTCAACACTAGATACATCCTTAAGTAATTGTCATTAGGCTTCTTGTATGTGGATTGAATTATTATTATTAAGCAACTTCATCTCAGCAGAGCCTGTTTGGTAGTTTTCTAGTGCTGTTTTACTGGCAGATTTTTCTTTTGTGAGAGTAAGAACAGCAAAGACCTACCTCTGTTTTCTGGAGCCTCCTTTAACTCCAGCATTGGCTCCATCTTCAAGAACAAACATAACTAAGTTCATGGTTGTTACAGGAGCACCTTATAATCTATGTTCTTAGCAGTATGTTTTTGAAACGGATCTATTATCAAAGTCCTTCAAGAAGCAAGTCTCTCAACTCAGCAGCCATCTTGGATCGAATGTGGGAGGTTATTTTGAAGCCCCTTTCTAAATGAATGGGGAGAGAGACACAACTACTGCTCATGCCTACAGCACAGCTACTGTTATGAACCTCTACTATGCGCACGCCTACAATGTGATTTTTATTTTATTTGGATTCTACTAGAGTAGCTTTGCATGAGTTGCAGTTTAAAATAATCCTTATGTATCTTATACTGGGCCTTGGTGCAGCCCTTCAGGTCATTCACTGTCTGAAACAAGCTGTTTTAGCTCCTCCCTTGCCCTTTACGACAACTTTCTTCTGATTGGCTGCTCCTTGTAAACAGAAGGTCAGCAGATGGGTGGGGCCAGAGCTGTGTGCCTGAAATGACCACTTTATGAATATCTACTGTCTTGGAGATAGAGAATCAAGAGTAGAAAAAACTGTCTGAAACTGCGTGTTTAGAGCAGTCTGAAGCCTGTCACTTCTCAACCAACTTGAAACATCACGCTAACTGAAAGCATCTAGAAAAGTAACTGCAAGTGACTGATGACATCTAGACATCATCACCAAATGGTAAGGCAATGAGCCAAGAGCTTTAAAATTCCTACAGAGCTGAATTACATGTGTAATCTGTTTTGAGTTGTCCTGCTTCATGACCCTCTGTTTAAGAGGTCCAACACATTCCTACACGTTTTTTTTTCCATTTACAAGTAATCTGTGTGTAATTTTCTGATAGTATACAGGGGTTTGCTTAGTTTGGGAAGAGGCAGTAATTAAAATCCCATTTTTAAAAAAAGTCAAAGAGAACTTGTGAGCTTGCTCGTTTTTAACCTGTGTGAACATGCACATCATTATTTTTCAGTCTGATTTCCCGACACCTTTATAAAAACTCTTCACCTTATCATTGATAAGCAGCTGGCTTATCGTGGACGTAGTCTTGGTGTGAAACTAACAGCAGCCTGGTGTTTTGCTTTAGTCACCTGCTAACGCTGCTTTGAATATAAAACTTTATTCACGCATCAAAATAGCTGCTACAGGTTTTCTGTCCCACCTCTCTCTGCTTCACCCTATACTAAATTCTCTTCCTGTTTTCTGAATGCCTTAATAGAGGTTACTACAAGGGAAAGATGTGCAGCTGTCCCCATGAACCATTTCAAGTGTTCTTACTGTAAACTGTTAGCTAGCTTGGTCGGGTTAAGAATGTTGTCCTAGCCTTTTATTATAGGTGGATCTGTATCATCTTTAAAGCGTGTTATAAGATTGCTGTGACTCAGTCCATTTATTTGTCCTTTTTTTGGTTTGATTCTCATTGGACAGAAATTCTTGTAAAGAAGTTTTATGTTAACATTCCCAAGACTTGGTGTTTGTTATTTATTGCTTCTGTTTTGCTGTTTTCTTTAAAAATGTCAGGGTTTTCTTTGCATGCTTTTGTACCCAGACTTTCCTAAAAGGTCATGCAGCTTATTTTAAATGAGTCATAGCTGTTGACATTTTGTCATCCATTTCCTGTAATCCACCATGCAGTGGTTTACTGCCACAGTTTCTTAAGAGATTGTGGTAATATGAACTGCTCCACCTTTCACATGTTACTTCTTTTTGTCCAAATGCCTCAAATTGCCTGCTCATGACTCAAGATAATGTGCATTATCTCCCAATACTGAAATGTTTCAAAGAAGTGAAGCTTCCAATATAAACCACATGTATTTTTGACAGGTTTAATACAGTTTTTCCATCTTTTTCACAGACACACACACTGTTGGTTTACAAAGAAATAATGTGTGTTATTCCAAAGTTGAAACTATGCAGCATTGATCCTGAATACTGTATGCTCTTCTTTTTTTTTATTGTTTCCTGTCATGTGATTGAGGATAAATGCTGACAACACAGTTTCAAGCAAAGCATGAGACTTCAAATGTACAGCAAGAAAAGAATGTATAAAGTGTATAAATAAATAGATATATTTGAAGAGCTTTGTTCCAAAATGAAACGTACAGCATGTGGAAATAATGTCAGTGAAATCATCTCCATGAACTAAAGCAAAGCTCTAATAGGGGGCTGTTGTGACTAAAGTAATAAGATTTCTGAGAATGACATGCTCTTTGGAAATATTGTGTTTCAGGCGGGGGGGTTTTTTTTGTTTGTTTGTTTTTTTGTTATTTGGGGGGGGGGTCTTCTTGGGGTTTTTTGTGTTGTTGTTGTTTTTTTGGGGGGGTTTTTCTTTTTTTTTTGTTTTTTATTTGTTTGTTTGTTTTTTCTTTCCCTAATGGTTGTACGACATTTTGGAATGAAACCCTTCACTTATTTTTCACCCCATGACATGTTCCATCTTTACACTATGTGTGAGTTTGCCTATGTTTGGTTTGTCCAATAAATGCAAACTTATTTCTTCATAAAAAAAAACAAACAAACATTGTTTGTATGTCTTTATATTAAACGCTCAACAACAATCAGAAAAACACCATGACTTGGATGATTCTGTATGATTTTTAGCATGTAATGGGTTACAGATATGTTACAGGGTATGACATACCCTGTTAAAAATGCCATCATTCAAATGACATCATCAAATGTAACTTATTCCATTATTTATTACTTACTTTTCTAGCAAATATATAGCCAAGAGATGTAATCTCTCCAGCTCTCTGTTTCCATTATTTAGTTTAATTTTATTTTATTTATACAGCACCAATTCACAACAACAGTGGTCTCATAGAAACGTTTTCAGATCTAAAAAATGAAGCCAACATGGAAGTGCCTTAAACCTGCATTCTTTTTAACAGCCACCAGGGGGTGATACCTGTGATTGCAGAAAGACTTTCAGGCCTATAGAAGTCGATAGGAAAACATCCGTCAGCTCTGTGACTTCAGTAAACACATTTCTGACTTTATGAGGTTGGTTGCTATTTTCAGGCCATATTGAATAAAAATGAAGTTCACTTTGTAAATTATGGTCCTTATTAGAAAGGGGAATTATCCATGGTATGGTATCATTATGACAGGCTAATGATTTGTCAGTCACAAGATGCCGATGGTGAAAAGGCTCTGCTCGAGGCTTGATAACAGTGCATGATCCCATACTGCTAACCAATGAGTAACGTCAGTGTCTACATCCATCTTTTATATACAGTATATGGATATTCTCTGAGATTGAAGTGAAAATTTTTGAGAAAACTTATCAAATGTACAAGGACAAAAAATATTCTTTGAGGTCATAAAGTTATAAGAAGAGGTCACTGACTTTCTTTGAACTATAGTAAGAAAAAAATACCACTGCTGGCTAATGCTACCTTACAGCTGCTTTGAGGCTTGTGACCATAGTAAAAGATGGACAGATACCATGACATCACCCACTGGTTTGTGAAGTCCCATTCTGAAGCTTCCAGATAATCACCGTCGCCATCTTGTGTTCTGAAACCGGATGTGATGAATGAGGAGTGGCTCTAACTGTGAAACCGCACACTCATTGACAAATGACTTATCAATCACAAATTGTTAACCAATCCTCCTTTCTTCAATTTACAAAATGGATTAAATGTTTTGTTCAGTGTGACTCAAAGTAAGTGACGGAGCCTATAAACTCATCAGAAATGTGCCAACAGAGGTCAAGTCCAAGGACCATTTCCCCATAGACTTCTATACAACTGTAAGCCTTTTTGCAGCCACAGGTATCACCCCCTGGTGGTCATTAAAAAGAATGCAGGTTTAAGGCACTTCCACATTGGCTTCATTCTTATATAAAACATGGTGAGACCACTGTGAACTGGCACTAAAGCTAATGAAATTCGGGTATTTTTTTTCCCCCTCAGATTATTTTGAGCTAATCTGGCTCCATACTTTTTTATTTTCCCTAGTGTGGTTCTAATACTCTTGTAACATTTTGATTAGTAACTGATTACAATTTCTTTTTTTTTAAATATAATTTAATTACTCCATTTAAGTAGCTACTCCCCAAACAGCACAGCAAGGTACTGAACTCCCCTCAAGCCTGCGTTTCACAGCAGAGATGTTGCATTTCCATACTGCTGCTCGGTCACAGCTCCACTCACACCCACGTCATCATAATGGTCGCCTGCTTTCTGAAGAAAGAACAAAAAAAGATGTTACATCAGTAACTCTTCATGCTGTTGAAATGTTTCATGGAATGGAAAGTGGACTACCGTGTTTTACCTTAAGAAGGCGTTTTCTTGTTGCTGTGAAAGAAAGGTTAGAGAGTTCAGTGAACTGACCATAGCTGTTGTGTTATGCACTTGCTACATATTACAAGACAGCAGAATACATATACTATATGTACAGCAAAATGGAGTGTGCATTGTTTATGATTTGTCAAATATAAAAAAGAAGCTTCTTACACTGCAGAATCGTTTCTCTTATATAATACAATCTGCAAATGCAATCAGCAGCACAAAAGCTTCCCGTCCTGGACACAGCTCCATTACTTACTGTCGTGGACCAAGCAGTCAAAGCACAAGGACAATGGTGTAAAAGGTCATTTTTAGTTTTAATTGATAACAAAAAATGATTAACAACATCCATAAAATCCCCAAAAACACAAAGAAAAATCCCAAGTAGCTACAACAGGCTAAACTCAAAATGAGGCCAACAGAACAAAGAGATGACTAATGTCAACATAACATAACTGACCCAATTACCAAATGACACACAAGAGGTATATAAACACATAGGCTAGCCTAACACAGAACACATAACACCTAAAGCCTAAAACATAACATAAATCAAATTCCTTTTTACAACACCCAATTACTCTGTATAAGCAAAGAAACACATTTCCCATAAAGAACAGAAACAGCCAAGTTATTTTACAAGTTTCTCAATATCATATCCCCCCCAACCAGTCCATTGTTGAGCCCTTCCACTTCCTGCTTGCCTGGCATAAAAAGCCTTTTCACCCAGCACACTGGTTCTTTGCAGCTCGCAGGAAGCACAACAGGTGAGTGTTATTAACCCATTAGAAAACAACTGCCTTAAATAAACTAATATCAAAACCAGTTACTGTGTCTTACTTATTTAAATGTTTATGTGCAAAAAGAAACAAACTAGAAAAATACAAACACTGAAGGGTGGCTGATGGGGCCATCACACTTACCATCATTCATCCAGAAGAAATGAAGCACATTTAATGAATGATAACACATAAACTGCCAGAACTTGGTAAACCTGCCTGCTTCTATAGCTAATGGTGGTGCAAACAAAAATGTCAAGAGGCTACACATGAGGCTGCTTTTCATCAGCCATTATATTCTTAATTAAAATTTTAAACCAACATAAGCAGACCACCTCCAAGAAAAGTTTGTGCTAAACATCATGAATATTGTAATCTATGTAGGAAAACAATAGAGCAGTGTCCCACAGATTCCCAGGACCAGTGCTAAAGTCCACACATCTCACATTTATGTCTTTTGGAAGTTCTCATCCTACATAACCTCTAGAGGTGTCACAATAACTGTGAGCTGACTATAACTGTGATTCTTAAAAATATCCGTATCATGTCAATAACACGTGTATGATAATATTATAAAAAATGTGTTTTTACAGTTGTAGTTACAGAGGCTTGTAACCTCCATGCAGTTTAATCTTCAAAAAAGAACACACAGTAACCAAAATTATAGATCAATTTGGCTGATAGCATTATAGCTTTTTTTTTTTTTTTCAGTTTTGATTA
>VUQI01008413.1:2905-29389 GCA_015106735.1 Paratilapia polleni | reverse complement strand
CTTCTCTTCATTGGCTACCAGTTAAATCCAGAATTGAATTTAAAATCCTTCACCTCACATACAAAGTCTTAAAAAATCAGGCCCCATCATATCTTAAAGACCTCATAGTACCATATTATCCCAATAGAGCACTTCGCTCTCAGACTGCAGGCTTACTTGTGGTTCCCAGGGTATTTAAAAGTAGAATGGGAGGCAGAGCCTTCAGCTTTCAGGCTCCTCTCCTATGGAACCAGCTCCCAGTCTCTCTAACTCTGTCTCTCTCCTATAGGTGTGCCTTTTTGTCCTGTCTCCCTCTGCTCTCTTCTGTTTCCCCTCATCCCCAACCGGTCGCGGCAGATGGCTGCCCCTCCCTGAGCCTGGTTCTGCCGGAGGTTTCTTCCTGTTAAAAGGGAGTTTTTCCTTCCCACTGTTGCCAAGTGCTTGCTCATAGGGGGTCGTCTGATTGTTGGGGTTTCCTGTCTTTTCTGTCTAATATTGTAGGGTCTTTACCCTAAAATATAAAGCGCCTTGAGGCGACTGTTGTTGTGATTTGGCGCTGTACAAATAAAATTGAATTGAATTGAATTGAATTAAAAAACATTTTGGACACTTAAGGATGTCAACTTAGGCTCCAGGATGTTGTGATAGATATTTTTCACTGCATTGTAATGTTTTGTTAAACAACTGAGTCATCCAGTGAGTAATTACACTGTAAAACATGTTAGGTTCCCCACTGCCTTAAACAAATTAGATTAAATTTAATGGCACTGATGTTGATTGTTGAAATCAACAAACTTAGGATATTAAGTTAAATCAAATCTTTTATCTCTTAGCCTTTTGCTAATCATTACAAAGTGGTGTCTTCTTTGTCATTTTTTTCAGTTTAACTAGTTTTTTCTATAACTGAACCCATTCTGAAGACATTTTAAGTTCAGAAATAAAAGTGATAAAATAAACTACAAAAGAAGAGCAGATTTGACAAAATTTGGGTATGATATTTTATAAAGTAGAAGACTATATGAAAACAGGGCAAGAGATACTTTTTTTTAACTTCTTTTAATGACTTTATCATTAAGTAATACATTCATAGTCAGAGTATAGTGATTTTCCTGAATAGCAGTGGTGTGGCAGTCAGACAGTAGTGCACAGGAAGAGATGTGAAGGAAGTGTACATCTGAATTATCAACTGGGCTATGATTCATGCTGAAACAAAAGGCAAAAGGATATTCCACCAGATCAGTCAGGTGCCACAGCCGTTAGAAATATCCTGCTCATAGAGTTTCAGATAGTTGCAGAATGATCCAGTGAAGTCTGAAATTGCTATTGCTATTATGTGGTCAAAGGTTGGATTTAGTTCAGTACAACTCAGGCCTTATTTTTTTTTCAGCACTAAATCTGTGGTTATAGGGATGCTTCACAGTGAATCCAGAATCATTCTATTCTAATTTATTTGGAAAAACTAATTCTGACAATAAAATTACTTTCCAAACCCCCTAATTTTCAAGGGTTTTAAGGTAGTTTGAATAATCCACCCAGACCACTGGTATTTCTTGGCTTTGTTGTTCCCACATCTCAGTGAATATGTTATATAGTACCGTGATTTTTTAAAGTACCTGGATATTTATATTTAAGTCGTTTCTGTATTTGTAGTAGTCTGAAACAAAAGGAAGACAGAATCTGATACACTATATAAAGAAGTGAAGCCTGGTGATGGTAGCTTTTACAGTAAGAAACTGTTGTTTAAATTGCAGTAGGCACACTGTAAATGTACAGTAAACTACTGGCAAATGCAGCTGCCACTGTTACTGTAATTTAACGGTAAGTTTTTTCTCACTGCTCTGAGATCAGTTTGTCTTGAAAGAACAATGTTCAAGTGAACAAGAGTAAAGTGTGATGGTCAGGGCAGACAAATAACCTCAGATCTTGGGACCTAAACCTGAATGAAAATACTTTTTTGAATAAAGCACTTAAAGATTTGTTTTAAAATAAAAAATGCAAGTTTCTGTAACTGTAGTACTTTGAAACAGGAGAAAGAAAGATACATAGATATACTGCATTGCAAATTAAGCAACCAGTAAGAGGGAGAAAGGTGACATTTAATGCTGATTTGTTTTGTCATAATATTAACTTGCTTTTAGATTTCATTACAGAAAGGGATTATTACCCTTTGTGCCTTTGATGGCTTTCAGACTACCAGGACTCATGGGAATGTAAATGTTAGGATCCGCTGATTATTGTGGAAGGGGTTGTGAAGGTTATTTTGTTTAGACTTTGATTGTTGTGGAAGTGCAATGTGGTTTCCATTGTTTGTGTGGCCTAGAGCAGTTTCAAGCTTTATCTGGCAATGGGTCACCATGACCCAGACTTCTGTAGCGATTAATCATATCTGGCCAGCATTCATCTTTAGGATCATCTTTAAAATGCCAAACACAACAGTAGTCCCAAAACTGTGTGGTGCAAAAAAAACTGGGCAATCAGGAAAGAGTGCAGCACTGTCATTTTTTTACAGGAAGAAACATTTGCTGCAGATTACAGTAGGTATACTGTGAAACTACAGTAAAGTACAGGCAAATCCAGCTGCCACTATACTGTAGTTTAACTGTAATCTTACAGTGTATATTTCATCTCAGAATAGTTTCTGAGATGAAATGAGTGTCTCTTGAAGAAACTCTAGTGAGGGGAAGTAAAGTAAAGTAGTGTTCAGACCTAAAGTTTTATGTACAGTGTTTTTTTTTTTTGAAGCACTTAGATGTTTGATTTTAAAAAATCACATTTCTGTAATTCTAGTGTTTTAAAAGAAGAGGAAGATGGAATCTGACACACTATAGAAGAAGTGAAACCTGGTATAAATAGTAAAAAACTGACATAAAATGCTAACTTCTCTTGTCATATTGCTGAATCTAATTTCTTTTACATTTGACTGAAAAAAGTGAGAGTTAGCCTTTATACTTTTTATGGCTTATCAAAGTACCAGGTCACAAACACCAAGGTGTCGAAGGTCCGACTGACATGTTTGAATATCTAGTAAAGCCTCACTGTGGATGCAGATGTTTTATGCAACAAACATCATATTTTCCCACATAAAACACAACCATTTTCTGGTGATTGCACATGCAGTGAATTTTCAAAGGCTTCTCATGTTCATGTTTCTTACGAGCTGCAGCCTTGTAATGTTGAGGGTTTTCTCCTCTGTTCTTACTGTGGCCATTTACAATGCAAAGCTATGTTTTTTTGGTCACAGTGTGTTTTTTTTTTTTACAAGGACTTTGCTTCAGCATGATCCACAGTACATTAGAGGACATATAATTACAGCGCTGTATGGTCATGTCCCTCTGAAACCTCAGCTAAGGCCTCCATTTTGGGTTTTCCACCATTTTCACTCACTAAAGTTTGCATAAGACTCTTGTTTTAAAGAGGCCAGACATGACTTCAATCCAAGGTGTTCAAGTCTGTGTTTTTGTTTATTTTGGTCCACAGAGGTGACTCTGGGTATTTATCACACTGTTTTAGTTTGTTTTTGTGGACCTCTCTGACTTCTTTGACCAATGAAGCCACAGCCATCCTGCCTGTGGTTTTGGTCTGGAGTGTGGCGGACCAGGCGGCAGTTTGCACTGTGGCTCTATGTGCGAGAGCACACAAGCCTCAAACGTGTCGGAGTAATGCAGCAGGGGGAGCGAAGGGAGAGTGAAAGGCCTCCAACTGGCAAGAAGCCCAGCTCAACAAAAAAAAACAACTGAATTTCAGTGTAAATCACATTAGATGGCACACATGTGCACAAAGTAAACAGTCTGTGAATGAGGAAAACAAAGATTATTTATTTGTTTTCTCAGCAGCGTCCCCAAAGATTACTTTTACAACATTTGTTTTAAATCTATTTTGCTGCATTGAACACATTTTATTTCTCATGCATACAAGCTGGATCTGTTACAGCATTTGAGCATCAGGATCAGAACGTTTTGAGCATTAACGTATCTGAACGTATTACTGGTAATTCACAGTAGAAGACTATAGGTGTGTGTATTCAAAGGGGATCTTATACTCTGGGCTTTCTAGGTAATTATCTGTTTATTATCATAATAAATGCTGAAGTAGAAGTGCAAGATCCAAGCCAGTTCACTAATTTCATCTCTAAATGGTACAACATAACTAAGGATGGGTATTGTTAGGATTTTATTGATGCTGATAATGATACTCTTCAATAATTGTATTGAAGGCGCTCTCCTTCTGGCTGCAAAATAAAGGCATAACAGTCATTTTACTTTATCTAACAACTGATAATGGGTTTAATTTGGGTGCTTGTCTGCTATCCACCATAGACTGCATATTAAAAAATGGAAATAGCCACCACAATGTCACCTGTTGGTTTTGTACTGCATTTTGAAGCCTCAGCATTTTGCTGCTGCTATATTAGTTTTTTGGAGGTAGAAGTTAGTTGTAATTGGATGAGAAGGCGGAGTGCTAAATTATTATTTGAGGAGAGCAGCTTTGGTTAGCAAGCTGTAGCCATAAACTTTGTAGGTAAAATTCTCCAAAAGGCACCAATAGCAGAAACACCCAGATGAACATCATAAAAAAATTTCAACCCCCGTAGAGTTGCTATGAAGGGGAAACCTGTCCATTTTTATTCCTGTAAAGTGGGGCATGTTAACATGGCAGTCTATGGGGATTGACTCAGTTTTGAAGACAAGCTCAAGTGGCCACTAGAAAAACTGCAGCTTTTGGTACTTCTGCTTTAGATTCATTTTTAATAACATTAAAGAACTGTTTTAATGATATAATGAATGTGGGTTATCTTGACTTGAGGTCACCATTCACCATTAGCCACACTATCCGCACTGTAGGAGGCTACACTGAGGATGCCACTCCATCACTGCCACGGCAGTGCTAAGGCAGTGAAAACATGCTGGTTGGTTAGAATTAGAAAACATCAGCTATTTTAGAAAGAATTAACGTTGCATAAATAGAGATAGCAGTACTGCTTGCTTTGGGGGTTAACATAAGGAGGATTTATTTTTATACTGAAAACATCATCACCTAAATTAGCAACCAAAATGTTTTCTGGATCACTTATATTTACCTCAAATGACAAAAGGCAAAGGAGGAAGTCAGATGACATTACCACAGAGAGACAAAGCCTGCAGAGGAAGGAGGTTGGTGTGGATGGATGTATCAACACAACATGTGACTTTCACAAAAGGGGTGACTTTTGCTTCCTCATCTTGAACTGTGTCTGTTAAGTTCTAAACTTGCTTTTAAGAATAAGTTTTGCAGCTGAAACGTCATCAGTTCAAGTTCTTTTCGTGTTGTTGCAATTGCTGCTGTTTGCTAGCAGAAGTCAACACCAAATCAGCCTGGCTTCTGCTCTGTATGGACTTGTGTTGATGTGCTCAAGTGGGCCAAAACAAAAAGCAGCGCCATAGTGACCTTATCACACCAACCACTGTTATCCACTGACTCTGTTCTCCATCAGCATGGGGACAGAGGCTGTGACAACAACTGCAGTACCTCCTGAACTCACTCATGAAGAGGCTTTCCAACAAAAACACACACACACAAATACATACACACACACGTACACACACACACATACACACACTGATGACAACTAATTTAAATTATTACCAGCAAGGGAAAAGGTGTGGTCATTGCATTGCATCCTCTTTTTATGGTTACTGATGGTATTATAAATGTTAGCTTTCATTATTAATTTGGAGGTTTTGTGATGTTTATGTCAGTTATTTTATGTTTAGATTTTGATACTTGTGGTTGTGCAATGTGGTTTCCAGTGTGTATCTGGCTGAGAGCGATGTTAAAGTGACATAGGAGTTCAGACTTTGGACCCAAATGCAAAATGCTGAGTTAGGCAAAAAAAAACAAAAACAAAAGAAAACTTTTTGGCCAAAAGAAACCAAGATACCCAAAGTGTCTTGGAATCTGACAAGAAGCATAGGGAACAAGTAGTAGACACACAGAAAACAACAGACGATCTGACAAAGGGAAAGACAGAACTATATGTTACGCAGCACAGGAAAAAACGGTCAAAGACGCAGACTGAGAATCCCAGCTGCACACAAAAAACAGCCAAGCAATGATGCAATCAAGACTATAAATTAACTTCATTATCTGCAAATATATCTCAAAATTATGTCAGAAAAATGTAGTTTATTGAACAGTTTCTGATAAATAAACTACAAATAAACAGTGCACTCTTTTGCCAGCAAACTTCTCGGCTATGAGCGTAAAACCCCCACTCAGCGTGGCCGCATAGGGCGTGTGGCCGCATAGGGCGTGTGACCTGGCGAATCACCAGCAAAATTTACCCCTTTACTGAAGCTGGAAATGTTTCCGTCTTTAGCCTGTGGCGATAACGCTATGTGGATTATGATCAATGGCTTCCTGTAAACCTAGTGGAGTTTTTATCAGAAGTTTAATCATTTGAAAACATGCTATTTATCTATTTGCATTGCTAAATAATTCAAAGAATGGACACAGTTTGACATCTTCAAGGTAAAAATTCAGTTCAAGTTCTGAAATTTTAGTTCTGAAATTTTAGGAAATAAAAAAAAAACACAAAATGAAAATTTTGGACTTTAGCCTGGTCTTTGTATGCATCATATTATGTACATACACAAGTGTGATGAGATACAGATGGGAATGAAGCAATTAAACACAAATGAAATTAATGAGGATGTGGTGAGCAATCACAGAGGAGGGAAAGGAACAAAAACAGGAAGTAAAACCCAAACAAGGCACATGAGAAAACAAACTTTCAAAGTAAACCAGGAAATAACCAAAAGACTAACAAACATGAAACTAAAACAGAAACAAAGAAACAAAGAAACACGGACCATGACTTAAGACTTAGCTAGCAATGTGCCACCATGACCAGTAGTGATTAATCAATGTTCATCTTCAGGATGTTTTTAAATTATTGTGTACAGGAGCATTCCCATAACTGGGCAGTGGGGAGTTGAGACAACAGATGCTATCTTGTCAAAGATATCTGTAATATACTAATATACATACAGTACAATGTGCTGTTTTAAAATGAAGGAATTTATATTAATTTTTTACGGATGTTTTTCTGTATTTTTTAGCCACACATTGAATTTTACCATTAAAATTTATGGAAACCTCCGTAAAAAAAAAAAACCCAGATGATGTACTGGTAGAAAATTACCAGGACATTTTCCGTTTTTTTAACGCAGTTTTTTTGTTTGTTTGTTTGTTTTTACGTGCTGGGAACACTAAAATAACAGTATAATGGTGAGCAAAGAGCTGACAGTATTGTACTGTATAGTTTATATTATATACAGCACCGCACTGGCAGTTTTTTGACAATAAGAAAGTATTGTTGTAGATTACAGCAAGAGCACTGTAAAACTATGGTAAAGTACTAACAAATCCAGCTGTCGCCATGTTACTGTAATTTAACAGTAATTTTACAGTATATAAGACAACTGCATTTCAGACGTTTTATGTTTTGTTGCTGTGTTAAGTTGAACAGTGAAAGAACGGAGAAAAAAGTATAGTAATGTTGAAGGCAGACAATTAACCTCAGGTCTTGGAATCCAAACCTGAACGAATATAGCAGGGGGCCAAGAGGAGGGGGGTACATAATGTGTCCTGTTTTTCTCAGTTAAATAAATTACCCCAGACCACAAGCCTGAGGCTGACAAATGAAAACTGGCCTGATGTTGGCATAGAGATGACACAGAGCTGACATGATTACTTTATATTTTCCATTGCAGCTCCCCTAATTAAGAGAGCTTTAAAGTGACTTGAACCCGAGGACAGATTGGCAGGCTGCGCTGGGCATCTGTCGTTGCATTCAAGAGCCTGTTGGTAAGAAGAAGTCTTTTGCAGAGGAGGATTCAAATTATTTATTCCCATGTTATTACTGGAAACTCTAGCAAAACTGAGGTTTAAGATCTGCTGACATAATTATAAGATTGAATTGCAGAGTACGGGGTCAAATGAAGATAATTTAACTGCCTGAGAAAGGCAGACAAAAGAAACAGACTGTGCAAAGGTGTGCAACTTTAAAAGTTCAAGAACTCTCCACCCAATTGCATCAATCTTGCAGATAGCAAACAGTGTAGAGCTCAATCAGCAAAATTCAGACTTCCAAATTTTCTGCAAGGCCTCAACCCTCCTCTTTCCCTCACTAGATCATCCTTTTGTCATGCAACTCCCCCGAGATCTGTCAGCTGCATTTGAGCTGCCAAGAGTTTTAGTACTTTTTTTTCCCAGTGTGGGGGGTTTCTGTTTTTGTGGCAGGGTACCGTGTTTTACTGTATACCAAGCCTTTACAGTAAACAGAGTAAAATGTGTTGATGTAGGCATTGAATAACATTAATAACGTGGCAAAACTGACAGCTACCACAAAATCTGTGGGTGTGTTTTTTTAAACTGTTCTTCTGACATTACATTTTTGGGTGGGGCACCGTGGATTTTTAAGGGTCTCTGCCCCCTCCTCACACCAGCACCCACTCAACATGAGGCATGGCTGCAACTGGAGAGTGTGTGCCAGCCTCGTCGCGGTTGAACCCATCCTGCATGCCAAGACGATAACCCAGATGCAAAGGATTATGGGTTTTATATTCAGTTTACTGTAACTCTGGTTTAATGTGAGGGTGGGATGAGGGGGAGAGGGGGCTGTGGCTGCGGTCGGTGTGTCATACGGAGGCCTCTGGCTAATTTATTCCAGTTTCTGTCAGCTTCTGCCCTCGAGCAGTTTTTATACATTTGTTATTGTAAGAGCTGAACTGTAAATTTGCAGTGCAAACCTTTGGCTGCAGCTGTAGTCTCCTGTGGAGGATCTTTTGTGATACCCGTGATGATCACAATCAGAGGGTGATCATTTAAATCTCCTTAAGGCTGCGATATGCACCGTAACTTTATTGGCCAACCTTTAAATGTAATGGCGCACAGCAGTGCTTTAATCATGTGCAGTGTGATCAACATGTTGCCAGGAAACATTTGACTTGATTTTTATCCTTTGGTCTCCATCTCTTTGTTTTTTTCTGGAGGTTTTGCCAATTTATAATGCTCAAAATATTGCACTGGTTTCCATTTTACTTTTTCATGTCAAGGGCCTCTTAAAGGGCCTCTTAAAGGGCCTGCATTAAGCCACAGACTCCTGTAACTAAGAATTTGTCTTTGTGAGCTCAATTTGTGGAGATTTTGACTTTTAGTTCTCTCTGGGTGGGCAGAAAACTGGGGAGGAAAGTCTGATACAACGCTAATGACTGTTCATTTCTGCTCTCTCATTGTTCTAATGGCATTATAATGGAGTTTAACCACTCCTTATCCCTCCGTTTGGGAACCACTGGTTGATTAAATCACTCCCTAAAGTTCAGCTGTATGCAGATGCTTTAGCCAGGCCACGCTTACTTTGAAACTGTCCTCCAGAGCAGTGACTTACTGCCTCATTAAACCTGCAATCAGTTATGCAAGAGATTAAAAACACTCAGAAAACACTCTGATTACTATCAGTTAATGCATTTTTTATTATTATTATTATTATTTTTTTTTTTTTATCTCTGACAGTGTTCAGGAAATCATTTAAAAAAGACCATAAAAAACACCTGTCTTTACTTAAATAGCCTTCCAAGTTTTAGATTTAATTTCTAAAATAAAATTAAATTATTTTTTTTCCAAAGCATTCATAATTAAATGCATCTCTTTTTATATTATACAGTGACATCTAGTTAGAGTTTTGTTTTCTATTACACTAGTCTCAATAGGAAATAAGCTTTCTGCTCTAGTCTTGTATCCATCATTGTCAGATTAGCTTGTTTTTATTAGTTATCTTATTATGAACACTTTTACATCATACATTAAACTGTAGTGGGGATCTGGTTCTGATATTAGAGTTACTTATTACCCAGGTAGCATGAAACAAGACATAAATTACCAGCAGTTTGATTCATATGACTCTGCCACACAAAAATGCATTGCACCTGCAGGATTCATGTTTCATAACTTGGAAGGAAAAGTCAGCAAGACAGCCTACAACATTTCACCCTGCTGCCTTTCTTTTGGAGCCTCATGGGCTTTTTTTTTTTTAGAGTTTTAAAATATTGCACCGAATAGAGACATTTTAAGTTTTTATGCTATTGATTTTGGAATAACATGCTGCACTCTTCAAGGCCAAGAGAAGCTCACACACAGCTTTAAAGAAAAAAAAGTCTGAAATATGGAGACATATTTTGTAGACTCTCTTTCTGAATCTGACATCACAGCATCCCGACAACTTGTATTTGGCAGCGCCGTCTCTCTCTCTGTTTCTCTCACCGTCTCTCTCAACACCCCGGCCAATGTGTTATTTCATCTGTTGTTTTGTTTTTTGTTTTTAATTCGTTTTTCCTTTCCCCTTGACTTTCTCTTCCAGTGGCTGACTAATATTTTCTACCTCAATCAGCTCTGCAACTGTGCATAAAGAAATGCAGAGACAGAAATCTGGGGTTAGATGGAAAGGAAACAGGGAAGCAAACAGTTTGATCAGTGCCATATGCCTGGCTGCAGATGTCACTAGAATTTTAAAAAGAGGGCTCTTGAATAGGCAGCCTGTTATTAATTCTAATCAAAAATAATTTTAAAAAATAGTTTTTTTTGGAGCCTAATCACAGGATTGGAGGTTTGATTTTGATCCTCTACATGTTAATGTGTCTTAAGGCAGGGCGGTAAACCCCAAAGGATGGGCTGCCCACTTACAGCCGTGTTTGAAATTGTCTAAATCCTCCAATATAATTTTGTAATGTCATGTGTTTAGAAATTCACAGTTATGCTAAATTGTTGTTGAAGTACTGAATGTGACTGCTTTTTGTTGTAAAATTTGCTAAATGTATCCTGTCAGTAGTCAGTTGTAATGCAATGTTAATCATTTGCTTTTTGTTTTGTTTTATAAGCTTCTACTTACTTTTTTTTTTTTAAATCTTTAAAGCATTTTTGAGTGTCATGATGAAACAGACAGACTCTCCTCAGTAAATCGAGCTATAATAGTTCTAATTTTCAAACTGGCAATTTGAACTTAACTGCTGTCTCTCTGTGCTTCCTGCTCACCTAGTGTTAATATTAGTACAGCTGCCTGTTGGCTCCACTGAAGAACAGCAGCTCATTTAGAAGTTGGTTCATTCACTTGTTTGCTGAAATCTAGTGGATAATTTAGACTGAGCATTAATCCTGGGACAGACTCACTGAGACTGTCTTCCTGTAAAGGTCATTTGTGTAAGCTGTAGTCATGTTTTAAATTAAGTAGCCTGTAGCAGTCGTGTGAGTAAGTGCATTTAAAATGTGTGCCTCTATGGTCACCTTTAGTTGGGGGGGGGGGACTGGTAACTTAGAAGATAAAGCTTTCTAACATGTGCTGAACACTGTGAAAGAGCCTATTTTAACCCAAACCATTTTCTTTAACCAAGTACTTTTGGCGCATAAACTTAAGAAAGTTAAAACAAAACTTAAAAATGGTACCAGTCATGCATGTTTATCTTCCTGATGTGGACTATTGGCTCTTTTGAACTGGAAACACTTCTGTATTGTTTCTGGGAGGCTTTCATGAGCTGCAGGAACATCTGATAATATAGTTTAGTTGTAGGACTTATTCTGTCTGACAGCAACATTAAAGATATCCTACTGAAAACAGCTTCACCTCTACATCACCTGATAATCAAGCTTGGCTTTAAATGTCAGCTGCTTCCTAAGTGCTGTCAGGTTCTTACTGTAACTTCTAGAACATTCTTATGTAACAAATAGTTTACATAATTCTGTATCTTCCAATAAACATCAAATAACATTACTGACAGATATGTAATGCCAAGGATAAAGTTCCTTTTAATTATGTTAGACACTGAGGTCTCTCCACATGGTTACATCCATTTTTGTACATTTAAGTGGGGACACCTCCACCTATTAATTGGAACACATGCACAGGGTGACGTATTTTCTTCCTCAGCAGTATGTCTTTGTTTAAAATGTGAACATGCTGAACATGTAGATTTAAGTTTTAAAAATGAGCTGAAATCATGCTGAAACACTTCAGCTATTTACGATGGCGAGAAAAAGATTTAACTCACAAATTTAGATTAAAAAGCTCACAAATTATGCTTTACTTCATAAACTCATGAGCTGATTTCTTGTCTTTCTTGTAAATGTGTAAGTTTTTTCTCTTAAATCTTTCAGTTTATTCTCATAAATTTATTACGTTAATCTGAAACATTCTGAATTTTCTCCCCAGTTCCTTATTTATTTATTGCCTTCAATAGCACTAATACACCATTGTAGCTATCACAGTCCAGTGTACAGTTTAGCATACTTTAAACAAACAAAAGACACAAAAGCAGCCTGATGTCACATCTGGAATGAGGCAAATGAATATGTAAATTGATTCAGGGAATAATTATTTGCAAGCCATGCAGAACACCTGAGAGCCTCACTGTATTATATTCCAGTATATATTGAACTGGTGTTCAAGTTTTGTGACATTTCCACAATTAAATGTTGTAAAAGGTGTAAATTTCTGCATAAATGTCACCAGAATGAAGAGAATGAAGTGTCTAAAACTTCCCAAACCCCTGCTTAATGTGCCCCCCCCCCCAAATGCTAGGCCTGTGGGTGCATCTGCTGTCCTGACTGTCTATTAGCTTGTCAGTCTGATGGGAATACTAGTCTGTTAATAAAATGGCTTGTTGCATGAAATCAAACGAAAATTATTTTTAGGTTGTCAGCACTTCCACATCCTGAAGGGCCTGTGATTGAAACTGAATATGGTAATAACATGAGTACAAGTGTCTAGCGAGATTAATATAAAAGCAGCGCATCTGTTTTCATTTGGGCTTTGTTTTCACTGAAGCCCCTGTGTGGTTGTAGAAAGAGCATTGCGAGGCCTTTAGACAGCTCACAGCATTCCTCAGTTGGTGCGACGTGTGTTTGTGTGTGTGTGTGTGTGTGTGAGTGTGTGTACGCGTAGGCCACCGCTAGAAGAGTCTTGACAGTATGAGTCAAGACAGGCTGAGTGAATTGGCAAAATGTCCTCGGATACTAAAAATAGTTCCTTTCTGAACTTGCTTCAGTGTATGGGACTCATTTGGTGTGTAATGTCTCCAGAACATGAAAACACATGATCAGAGTTTGAAGTAGTGTAGTGGGTGTTGGAGTGTGTGTGTGGACCTCGTGTGTGTGCATGTGTGAGTACATGCACTTTGAACTTACGCCTGTGTGTGTGTGTGGCACTTCGCTTATTTTCTATTGGTTTATAGAGCCACATGAAAGTTTCACTGCGCTCAATGAGATTGTCTGCTTTTTTCATCACAAATACAACCAAAAGTATGTTGGAGCAGCCTCTACTATTGTGGGTTTTTTACTGATCCTGGTCCAGATTTTACAGTATGTGTCCAGTGGATTTGAACTGTAGAGGTGTGTGTATGTTACTGCCAGCTAGCTGTTAGTTAAATGCATCAAATAGGAGTGGAAAAAGGTTTGCGATACATAATGAATGCTTTTGTGCTGCAGCCAAAATTGTCCAAGTGAAAAGGTTCAGGGCTGCAGTCTGGAAAAAGCTCAAGGAAAATAGTGGTTGCTCACGGCTGAATGTAATGGAGTAGAAGGCTATTATGTGAAAAGGAGGAGACAGGGAGAATCAATCAGTCCACTGTTGTGGTGGAGTTGCTTTTTTTAAGGTACATGCCCTTCTTTATTCCACTAAAAAAGCAGGGTTGCCTCCTTGAAGACTTCCAGATGATGATACTACCACCTGGAGCTCTAGACGTCTACCTGCCCCACCTTCCCTCTGTAGGTAACTTCAACATGCAACACAAACAGCGTCCGATTTCAAAACAGCTCCATCTGCGCTCATTAAGTGCTCTTTCTCAGCGTTTAAGAATTCCCATGCGGTTTGAAGCCTTTCTCTAATGAAGCACAATTAAAATGAAAAGAAGGTAATGAAAAATATTTACCCCCAGTCCAATGAAGTGGCTTGGGAAGTTGATGACTACTCTTAATAAAAGCCACATGCCTGTTCTTATAAAGTTCTGTTTTTGTGGCACAGATTTCTTAGGCGTTGGCTGTTGTGCCAGTGAATGAATTAACTCCTGACGGTGGGTAGGAGAGCAGTAAAAGCAGAAGATTTCTGCTGCAGTCTTCACCGTGCCAAATCTCCAGCAGAGATCACCAGCCACTGGAGCTAATAGACTTAATGTAGATGTAAAAGTGTTCAATGAGCTGAGATGTTTATACAAACACATCACATTATCTTTATTTCTGAAGTTTATTTTTCTGTATATTAGCTTATAGAACAAGTTTGGTAAACATACTTGAGGTGGCTCTGATAAAAATTGACCAGCTGACCTTGGCAGCATTAGAGGCATGTATTATTCATCAAGCCACAGGCAAATCTTTTTCTCATTTCAGGAAATTTCCCCAAATTTCCAGAGCAGTGACTTAAAATGCAAACATGCACATGAAAAGAGAGTGAAATATTTTTCTCCCCCACAACTAAGCGACATACGAAAGATGGAGATAGAAAGCCGTTTGACATGCAGAGGAAACCACTGCCAGCAGCCAAGGTCAAATCTACAAATCATAGTTTTTCTTCTGACTTAGAGTTTATGTAATAAGCCTTGACCAAAGTTTTAGTTCCTTAAACTGCGATTACAAACCTTTTCATATGACATGTTAAAATATCCACTAAAAATACATTGCGTTTGAAAGTCACTGTTCTTTTCCCAGTACCAGGACCAGGCTGGAACTGCTATTAAAGCACAACCTACTGCCACTTTTAAGAGGCTGCATGGTTGTGTTTTGTTTTTATTGTTCCACATGTATTAGAGCTGCAGCTGAGAACTTTTAGAACAATTCAGTAACTGTATTTATGGAGTCATTGTTACATGACTGTCATTTACTCTGTAAATTGAAGTTTTGATTAAGTTGGAGTAAAATAAAAGTGCCAGAGTTTTTCAGATCTCACTGTGGCTTGGTGATGTTGAAACGGGAACTTGTTTTATTTCAAAATTCTCCTTAGCATCTCTGATCCATCAGAGCCCAGGGTTATTTTCTTTGGCCTTAACGTTGTGAAGCTGTCACTGACTAAATTTAGGGGTGTGTTTTTCATGTAGAAGTGACTAAAAATGCAAATATGTGTTAGAAAAATGAGAGAAAAACAAGACTACAAGTGTCTGACATGAAGCAGACAGGGCTAGAAATTGAATGTGAATGAACAGTGGAAAGAACATAGATGAAACACACCTATACTTTTTGTGGAGGTATGGCTTTAACTTGCAGTTTATGCTTGCCAATGCAGTCCAACACAATGCTCTTTGGTGTCATTTTGGCTTGTCGTACAACCCTTGATTTTTGTAACCTGGAATGGCTGGCATGCCTGGGCTATACAAGCAGGTCGATCTCTACTGGCATTTAAAAGATGACTCAGTGCAGGAGCACAGAGATTCCCAGATAACAGAGAGAAAGGTTGCTGCAACAGTTGGAAAAGATGAGATGTTCTTTAGAAAACTGTGAAAAATAACTTTTTTTTCCCTTTTTCTATTCCTATACCAGTGCTGATGAGTTGCAACATCTATCATGTAGAAGACTGCAGTGACTCCAATCTGCCTCAAGTGCAAATATAAATGGTTACTGGGCTGTGCTGATGTCACAGTTCACACAAGCAATGACTATAGGGTGTTCAGTCAGTCAGCCCAGTTCTTTTTCACTGAATGAAAGATCTCAAGAAGAAATTTTGTCATTGCTTCCATAAAATTTGGGATGGACATTCATGGTTCCCATAGGAGGAATCTCCATGACTTTGGCTGATTTTAAAACCACCTTTCCTCTGTTCAAGGAAAAAATGACTTGATTACTAGAAGGGTACTCAGAGAGTGCTTCCTTTGCCAAAGTCAGTGTCCCATTTTGCAATTTTAAAGACAGTGATCTGAATCTACACCTGAGTTTTTTGGGTCCTTTCTTTTCCCATGCTACCTATCCACCAAGTTCAGCTCTCTTTTCGTCATGAAACTTTAAACAAAGTTGCATGTCTCCTTCAGGATTTCAAGGGTTTCTGCAGGTTAAAACACAAAGATAACAGACTTTCAGGCACTTCTATGCATATGCAGACATGTTCCACATATGCTCACTAAGTACAACACATGATAGTGACCTCCTGATAGCAAGAGAACAAACTGTACAATATGATAGTCACAAAGAGGTATGAGCAGTGTGAACAGTGTGAGCAACCTAGAACAGGATTGAGGACATGGAAAACATACTGCAACATGCATGAAAAAGAAGCTCTGGGACATGTGCAGTCAATGTGCTTGCTGTGTGGACAGCCTCCAAGTTCTCAAGTTTAAGGTTGCAGAGAGGTATGTGTAGATAATGAAATTTACGTAATGGAGACACTCGTGTTTTGAAAAACCTGACCTTCATAACTTTGGTGACTTTTAATCTAGCTCCTACAGGGTGACAATAGTTGTTCAATCACAAAAGAGACTTTGTAAACTGAGACTCTAAGAAAGATGTTTGAACACTAAGAAAGAGATTTGTTGTCACTCATTCAGACATCTGAAGTATTTTTACATGACTCTCTTGACTGAAGATACTCCTGATCTGGGGTTGCAGTGTCACAGTCTCAACATATCAGAAAGCTTCCAACGGCCACATGCAGATGAGATGAGAAGTTGTAGTCCAGCAATTCTGTCAGAGAGGACTAGTTGAGAAAACAGTGAGGAACAGGACTGACTGATCCTATGACATGACGTCCCTGTTTTCGGTACATTCCCACGATACTTTCACCAGAAGGCTCACACAACTGGCCTGCTGAACTTGTGTTCAGCTCCACTGGATATTTCTAGGGGAAAAATCATCTCCCTTTGACTCCCTGAGAGCCTAACAGGGTCCCCTGTGCTGAGGCTCTCTCTCGGGCTGATTCTCTGATCGGATCCAGATGCTGCTGCCGCGTAGAAGGGGACAGCGCAGGAGTGTGGAGGCTTCATGGCAGCACTGATTGATAGGGGTCAGGATGAAGTTAGGAGTCAAATTTCTTGACTCTGATCCCTCTTTCTGTCTCATTGTCTTTCCTCCTAATGCTCTCACTCTTCCCAGTCATCGTGTCTGCTGTCACGGTGTCTCCTGATGCCTGTGTTTTATGTTCTCGGTTGACACGGCGTGGAGCTCACCAGGCAGCATTTGCCTCACCTCTGCTGAGTGTTTAATGAACTCTTTTACAGTCAGAGGGTAAATCTTAACTTGAATTTATAGGTGCCCAAAACCAGCTTTCAGTGAATCTTTCCATCCTCCAAGCTGTGAAATGTTAATAGTAAATGAAAAAACAAAACAATGAATGGAAATCTTCAGTTGTAGAATATTTTCCACAGATTACTACTGAACAGAAGAGTTTTAAAGCTGAGATGTGTCATTGTTGTTTACCCCATTAGCCAGTAACATACATTTTGTACATTACTGCATTCTGTTCTGTAAAAACAATAGGGATAAGTTTTGCTCCTATGAAATTAAGTTTTTATAGTCCTCTGTAAAAATCTGTCCTTTTCCTCAGGACCATGCCGACTCTGCAGAGCTCTGCTGTCCTGCTGCTTTTGAGCTTCCTGATTGCCCTGAGTTGCTCCCTGGACCCAAGAGACCCCAATGTGTGCAGCCTGTGGGAGAGGTGAGGCCTGCCTGACTGTCACAAACAAACAACTGTCACTGTTATGATACCAAATTTATCATATTTTCTCATACATTGCATGTATGAACGCTTGTAATTTACAGAATTTAAAAAGTTTAGTGGTAAGACAAGACATTCAGCACATAAAAGACCAAGTAAACCTTTAAGAGAGAAAGAAAACAACATTGCTGTTATTTATGGGACCTCCTCTGTAGAGGTTGGAGGTTAACTTCTTGTGAAGAATTAAAATTCAACATCCACTCTTGTTACTTTACTGATTTTTTAGGATAGAAGTAGTCGGCTGACAGATCTAGGGCATAATAAAGTAAACCAAAATCAAATTTGAAGCCAATTTGCATGTAACCAGTGTGTACTCACCGACAGTATATAAAGATAGATGACACGTCAAACCTTCTTCACTCTATACAAAAGTGAAGCCACAATATGGCAGAAATTGACTCTGCTGTCAAGCGCAAGTGATGTCATCTACAGCCAGAGTGTGTGCTGTGGTGCCCGGGCGGTGGAGACATGGTACTGAGGTCCCAACTGCCTGCCTTGTTCAAATGCTGTGTACTCAGCCAGAAAGGAGCTCCTGCAATCACCAACCAGGGGTGACAGATACATTTTAGCTTCAGTTCTGTCATGCTATTTATCCTTCTCATAGACTCTATAAAAAATACAGTGCATCCAGTAGCTGATATTTCAGTCAGGACTGAAGATGATGACTGAACAACATGCCATCCAAAGAAAAAAATCCTGAATTTTCCATCTCCCCTGGCTAGGAGTAATATTTACATGTGCACTGTTCTGGTTTTCAGCTTCACCACCTCAGTGAAGGAGTCCTACTTTCATCCTTATGACCAAGTGACAGAGGAGCCCTGCTCGGATCCACGGACTTCCTACAGATGCACGCGCCACAGGTAGCAGCAGCAGAATGACTCACTTCCTTCCTGACTTCCTCTTCCTGCCGTGTGGAGAGTCAAAACATAATGTGTGCCTGTGTTATTCTTTCAGGATCACCTACAGAACAGCCTACAGGCAGGCCGTGAAGACAAACTACCGCAAGAGATACCAGTGCTGTCCAGGCTACTATGAGAGCGGAGGCAAATGTGTCCGTAAGTAGCCCTGGAAACCTTTGAACTCTGTGCTCCTGCCCATACATCAGTGTCACGTTACTAAGACAGACGGCAGGAAAAGTGAGACAGAAATAGATGGGAAGAATTTTTGGCACAGACCACACCCAACATGAAGTTCTCACTACAAGAATGAAACAACCAAAATGTGAGCAATGATTAGACTGTTACATTTATGCTTGTACAAAAGATGGACACCCACAGTGTGGTTTCTGGACTCCACATTGAGCCTCCACATGAAGCTTCAATGTTAGCTTCAGTGTTGTCTGTGCATTGTACCTGTACAGGTTATGGATGCAGCTTGCTAATGAACTTGCTAGCATTTGGTTATAACTTACCACTCCACCCTCTCCACTTCTGGCTTCAAAAAACTGACATGGCAGCAGTCAAAATGCTAACATTAAAGCATTAAAATGCAGAATACAAAACTACTTTGTGACATCACGCTGGCTACGTCAAATTTTATTTTTATGGTCAGCCACCTGCAGGTCAAAGTGACCATGCTGCTCAGAAAATCCAAACAGGTGAGTTATTTAAAAAAAACAACTCACCCACTGTGCATGTTATAAACATGAATTTTAAGTCTGTTAAGTTGGGCTACATTACATTGAGGTTGATTTATGGAGCCAGTTTGGAGTGGCCACTTTAGGAACTGCAGTTTTTGTTACTTAATCTGTTTGATGTCTTTTAACCAAATGAGGTTGCTAGCAGTGTACAGACACTCACCTGTTTTCATGCACATCTGTCATTATTGTAAAGAACTTGGCAGCTAAGTTTACATGTTTTGTACAAATTTATTTTCCATTTACTGCACTAATCTAGCTCCAAAAACAAGGCCCTTCATCAAGACCGTCTTTGTTATTTTACTTACGATAAACCACTATTTACTTTAGCTGCATATTCTCATGAATGTTTAGAAACCGGCACACACAGAGATCCTGCCTAAACAAAGCAGTGTGACACTGGATTATACACAAAAAAGATATCAATCAAGTCAATCAATACTAAAATTGTTGCCTGAATTTTGAGTTTGCAAGCAATACAATGTCACATTTATGCACACAGTAACTCATTCTCATTACTCACAGAAAGCTTTGCTTTCCTCTTTTTCCATCCAGTGTGCTTCATCAGTGTGAGCAGCACGTGGCACATGAATAACCAAAATTATAGGTTCTCTGCCCACTGGAGCTTCTTATCCTGCTGGCAGTAATTGCAGGAATTTTTCAGAAAAATATATTTGATATATTTTCAGTCCAGGATTTCACATCATTTAAAAAAAATTTGTTTTAATAGTTAAGCTTCTGTTGAGTTCAGACATGTGGCACTGCTGCCTGAACAGCTCAAGGCAAAACCTGCACCATGTGAATATCATCTTTTATATAAATTCAGCATTTTGTCAGCCTGTTTGAGTGCATCATGATGCAAGAAAGTAAAGTAGCCGAGCTCCTTCTCTAATGCTAGTGTCAGCCTTCCATTCAATAACGTGAGAGGTTACTAAACATCCTGTCAGGATGTCTAGTGCTGCTCTAGCAGAGTCGGAGAATAAAAACGTGATGCTAAAAATGAGCATAATAGGCTCATTTAAAAATTTGATTCAGGTGACAGATTAGTAAGGCAATTTGCTTAATCCATCATTCTTTGTATTTTTGGTATTTTAATGGGGATCTTTAATTAATTTTTCTAACTGTTGCATGCTTTGGGTCTGCTTTTCACATTTTGGGAACATGCAGAATGTTAATGAAGATGCAAATGTTAATGATCTTAAGTCATTTAATCTTTAGCTTTATTGTGTTTTACAAATCTGTGTTTAATTAGAAATCACAAACTTTCCTCCACATGGACTTAATTTGTGGCTCAGGTATGATGATTTTGCTTTTATAAATGCTAAGCCTGTGATTGATCTCAACTTAAATACACTTAATGGTATTTGGTGCGATTTTAAATATCATCATAAATCGACCAATCACAAGAAAACCACTGACAGGTGAAGTATATAACACCAATAATCTTCTTACAATGTAATGTACTGCTGGAAATCCTGGTTCCTCTCATTCATGAGGATGTTACTTGATGCGTATCATCCACTTAAATATTGTGGCAGGCCTAGCACAGTAACCAGCACATGGCTTCTCCCACCAGGACAGTTTGCCCAACCATATTGCAATAAAATGCTCAGGAATAGCTTGAGGAACACGACAAAGATCCCAAGATGCTGAATCTGCATTCAACCTCCCAAGAACCTTATCTGACCGAGCATCTGTTCATGCACTGGTACAAACCCGATCTTTTGAAGAGCCCTAACTATCATCATACAAGGACACATTTCTATCAGTCTAGACTCTTTGGCAACAGGCATTGATATTATATTAGCATATCAACTCCCCGCAATTCCGTTTACAACCATGCATGGAATTAAGGCATGAAACATGTTGAATTTAAAACATATGAGTAATTTAAGATTGTATTACTTGTTTATTAAGAAGTGTTGCAATGCAAAGGATTAATATTGCAAGAAAGCAATATATGCATTTACATATAAACCCTCAGCTACAAAGCAATTCGCGTCATCACAAAATCACCTTGTAGCTGATGGTTAGTTAGTAGCTAGCAGGCATCTGGTTGCAAATGTGACCCTCGAATTTATTTACCACAATGCCATGTGTCAGTCACTGGTTTTCTTCAGTCCCGTTGGTATTTGCTTCAATCACTTACCTAAAACATGGTGCAAGTTTAATTTGGAACTGACCCACTTTGTGTCTCTAAAGGTTATTTCATCTGTGATCACTAGAAGCTGCTGAATTTCACTGACATTCTCTCGCCACGTGGCTGCTAGTCTCTCCCTGTGTGTTTGGCCCTTTAGGCTGGCTTTAATATTGTGGCTGATCACTGTTTTCTCATAGGTTGAAACTGATGCAGCTGTCAGCAGTCCACTGACACTATTATTGCTTACAACCAGCGGTGACAGATATAAATAATGTGAAACCATACGTGACCTTGCATGGGCTGAGAAAATTCTACCTTAGCTTTACAAACCTTCCCATACATCACTGGATGATCTCAGAAGTAAAGTATGGTAATAAGAAGGCTTCTGTGCTTTGTGCGTGAAAAGCTGTCATTTTGTAATGCTTGTCACCCAGCATTTATGGTTGCTTATTGTGTGCCCCCTTTAGCAGAAACCTCTGATTTTACTGACTGCCACCAGAAAAGCCAAGACAGAACCAACTGATCACTGTTTTGAGCTTTGTAATTGAAATATCCCCCATCAACGTGTCATCTATGAGTCTAAACCCAGTTTCTGTACAATGTAGTGTTTTTTTCTAAATACGTATAATTATATATAATTATGCATACCTTGTTCGTTTGATGACATGTTAGGTCCCCAAATCTCCCTCCTTCAGTATCCACACGCCTTCAATTAAAGGGGAGAAAGTAATCAGTAAAATTATTGTTTATTGGGTTTGAATTGAAAGAAAAACATGTGCATACGCAGCATGTGGCTGTCAGTAGAGAAAACTCTTTTGTAACAAAAAATTAAAGAGATTTGTAGTCTGCAGTCATAAATGCATGTTTGAATTAACTTAATTAACAGCAGAGCCGTTTATGATTTTGGCTTACACACAACTCAGAGACTCTTTTTACAAGGAAGCTCCTTGACAGTCTGAATGGCATCTTAACACTGGTGCTTTCAATTGCATGGTTGAGCCCAGCTGTCGGGCTGGCAGCTCATACACTGCTTACGATGGGTGGAATTCATTTACAGGGAAAGAATACAGTTTAGCTGAATAGATTTCTGATTGTATAAACAACTCACATTTGTGGTTTTGAAATAAATTTCACAGCCCATAATGATAAAAACCATTTCCTTAGCATTCAGCATCAGATTTTCAAGAACAAAATACTGCAAACACGAACCATAATTAATAACTCTGGAATCTTACAAAAAAGAAGTGAAAATGACAAAAGCATAGCTGCAGGGATTAGTCAATCAATTAATTAGTCGAGCAACAGAATATAAACTGGCAACTAATTAGTCGTTTTTAAATGTGATGATTTGTTGCACTTCTGTTTTGTATCATTCCAAACTGAATATCTTTGGCATTGCACAGAACAAGACCTCTGAAGATGTCATTTCAGCTCTTGGAAAGTGATCTGTATTTCTTTTTTCACTTCATAGAGATTTCTCAGACTTCTTCACAATGATTCCAGAAAATAATCTGCAAAATAATTGTTGTCTTTTCTTAACCATGGTTTTTATAGCCAGAGTTTTCAGTTGGTGATTTATCATGCAGCAAATAGTCACTCTGAGTCAAACTTGACTTTCTTGAAATAGAGTTTTATTTGTTATTCTTTCAAAGGCAGGAAAAAGCTGGTTGCTGCCATCTTCTTCCCCCCATTGATTATGATGACATGTTATTCACGAACGCACCACAACAATGTCTTTATATGCTGGACTTGGTTTATCATGGTGTATCAAGTTTAACTTTAAAGCCAATAACTCATCATTGTGTCCTGTAGTCTGCTTTTGGCTGGCCATCTCGCTCTTGAGTCATGGGTATGTTTTTATTTACGAGGCCATCCTGGACAAACTGCCCTCATATTTTTGCAGTGATTTCATGGAGCTCGTCTTCCAATCGTAATCTCACAAGACACATCTCACACTGCCTGTCCCAGCGTATGAACAGAGAAGGAAAGAAATTGAGTTAAAGATGTGGTATCTCTTAGGTACAAGGCTTGTATAAACCTAGTGGTAAATTATTCTTTTAACCTATACTCTATATAAAAGATGGACATAGGGATTGTGACATCACCCATTGATTCGTGGACTCTTGTTTTAAAGGCTTGAGTTTGGCATTTTGGTCAACCCTAACTTGGTTTTTTGAAACCAGACATGGTAACAAGGGATGGATCAGGCTGATAAACCAAGGATCCCATAAACTGGCTCATTTCAATCACAAGATTGCCACTCCCTAAAGCAGAAGTGTAAAACCTATGGCCTGGCCACAACTGGTCCGCCAAATGTTCTAAATACTAGAACAAATACTAAATGAAAGGGGATGCATTTTTAGGTTTTCTTTTTTTCTTAGGTTTAGTTGTTTTGCAGTAGTTTCAATTGTGTGGCCTGCTTGAGTTTGACACCCTACTAGCATTTAGCACTAGTACTAGCACGTCCTGCTTTTTGTCTCATTTATTCTAAATAGGGATTGTAATTTTCAAAAGAAAGGAAAACCAATCCTTTAATTCAGTTCAGTTCAGTTTTATTTATATAGTACCACTTCACAACAACAGTCACCTCAAGGTGCTTTATATTGTAAGGTAAAGACCCTACAAAGAAAGAAAAGAAAAGCCCAACAATCAGATGATTCCCTATGAGTACCACTTGGTGACTGTAGGAAGGAAGAACTCCCCCTTAAAAGGAAGAGACCTCCAGCAGAACCAGGCAGCCATCTGCCGCCACTGGTTGGGGGGGGTGAGGGGAAAGAGAAAAGAAAAAAGGAGAGCGTAAAGAGACAGGACAAAACACCCACTTTGGGAGAGACAAGACAAATGTTGCAGTAGTGGCATATAAACTGAATGAAAGAGGTGAGTGGAGAAGAAATGCTGAGTGCATCATGGGAAGTCCCCCCAGCAGCATGAGCCTATAGCAGCTTAACTAAGGGATGGTTCAGGGTCACCTGATCCAGCCCTAACTATAAGCTTTATCAAAAAAGGAAAGTTTTAAGCCTAATCTTAAAAGTAGAGAGGGTGTCTGTCTCCTGAATCCAAACTGGGAGCTGGTTCCACAGGAGAGGGGCCTGAAAGCTGAAGGCTCTGCCTCCCATTCTACTTTTAGAAACTCTAGGAGTCAAGTTCCCTATTGGGACGATACAAAGAGGTCTTTAAGATATGATGGGGTCTGATTTTTCAAGACTTTGTATGTGAGGAGAAGGATTTTAAATTCAATTCTGGATTTAACAGGGAGCCAATGAAGAGAAGCTATGCGTTTAATGTGTTTAATGAGGTCATAAATGAAGTGAAAGTAGGGCCGTGTGCTTCAATATAATCACACTTTAAGAAACTTTCATATCGGCTTCACGCTGCATCCATCTTTTATATACAGTTTATTTAACCTGGTCACACCACCTCTGTCGTCAGTTTGGAAACTGAAAAAGTCCAGGTGGGGAGGAAAATGATGGCCAGCTGACTTGATAATCGGTGAACAAGTTTATGTCATCTAATCTGTAGTAATCAGTTTTTACCAATTACATGCGAGACTATAAGCACTAATTTTTCTTTTACATTAGAAACTTTAATTAGGAAAAAACCCCACTGATACTGTAAATATTGCTCATGATGTAATTTTTTTCATTCCTTAAACTTGTTAACGAGTGTGTATTTTCTGAAGCATATGGTATTATCAGATTAAAACATTTTTTTAATAAGCTTAAAAATAACATCATGAAGCAGAAATGTAAGACATTTGGGTTCAAGCCCTTAAATGTGAGAATTATCTGATTTTCTTCTAATGTGACCTGAATATATTTTGGGAGCGTCACCTAGAAAGACGTTTTTCTGACATTTTATATTAAAGCTGTGGCGTCCTACCCCGTTTCTGCTTGTTGTAACAGGAAGCAGAGGGAGTTCTGGTGGTCTCAGCCTTACCAGCCACACACCTGCATACAGACCTGTGAGTGATTTTCTTTTAGCGATCTCAGACTTTAAAGCCACTGCTGTACAGCTGCACAGATGACTTTTCTTTGTCTTCTGCCCCACGCTTACTGAAGTGAGCACTGTAGAGGAAGGTAAGGAGAGACTACATTAAGCTGAAGGTTAATCAGTTTGTAGCAGATCTGACTCTGATTATCTCAGTTTTTTTTCCCCCCACAGAGGAAGACTTGATGGCTATTGATGACAAATGTGTGGAAGCAGGTAAAACTCTACTTGCCATTTATTGCTTAATTGCCCTGTTTGATTCATCTTTTACATGCAAACTAACCACGCATGCTTCTTTGTGTTTAACTTCTGTCTCTTTGTGTTCCCTGCTTGGACAGACGAGGAGGCATTTGAATCTGGTAGGTAAGTCTTTGCTGATTTGATCCGTTCTGTCTCTGAATTTGTTTCCTGCCCTTCAACGGAGACTTTTGTCACTGTTTCTTTTCCAAACCTTCCTGCTGGCTGACGGGGAAACGTCAGAGGAGCTCCGAGAAGGTGAGAAAACCTTAAAAAAAAGCACTGTGTTTTTATCTGCCTGAGCAGAGTAAACTCATATATTTGTTCAAGAGCTTTAAAGGTACGGAGGCCAAAAGATGACCTGATTAATAAGAAAATTCTTACATGTGAAAACCAAATCAAATGTTTCTCAGAGATAATTCATGTGTCCTCTCTTGGCCTGATGTTAAATTACATATGAAAACACTAACATTTAACAGTAGTGCAGGAGGCAGCAAAGAAAAACGCAGTACTAGCATACAAGAGTGCTTTTGTAGCTTAACATCAGGGCTTCTCTACTGCTGCAGCTTTGATTTCTGACTTTTTTCTATTAATCCAGAAGTGCATCATAAATCCCTGAAATACTAAATTGATTTGCAGAGATATTTTAGACTTTTCTCTTATTCAGGGCGGAGGCTTTACGGGACACGGAGGCTGACGTAGTTGCTTTGATTGGTTTAAGGTCAAAATGATGCGTTGTTTTACTTTGCATGATTTCTTTTTTTTTTTTTCTGTGAAGATTTTTTTTTA
>VUQI01008412.1:0-18543 GCA_015106735.1 Paratilapia polleni | reverse complement strand
GTTGAACAAAGTCTTGAATAATCAGGCCCCATCATATCTTAAAGACCTCATAGTACCATACTATCCCAATAGAGCACTTGGCTCTCAGACTGCAGGCTTACTTGTGGTTCCTAGGGTATTTAAAAGTAGAATGGGAGGCAGAGCCTTCAGCTTTCAGGCCCCTCTCCTGTGGAACCAGTTCCCAGTTTGGATTCGGGAGACAGACACCCTCTCTACTTTTAAGATTAGGCTTAAAACTTTCCTTTTTGATAGAGCTTATAGTTAGGGCTGGATCAGGTGACCCTGAACCATCCCTTTGTTATGCTGCTATAGGCTCAGGCTGCTGGGGGGGCTTCCCATGATGCACTGAGCATTTCTGCTCCACCCACCTCTTTTCCCTCCTGTGTGTTTACACCCTGCGTGTCATCAACTTTTGTCTAGAAACTGGAAATTTTGTGAGGTAAACATTTTTCTTCTGGAAATTTTTACCATTTTTTTTAATAGAAGGGGTCAAAACAATAGATGTAGCTCCAGTTTTACATTTTTGTACTGGTCATGAGCCACTTTAAGGCATCCACTGTGTTCATTTGAGGTGTGAAGCGAGCAGCAGCCTCCTGACAGCATCACCTTCAACCACCACAAGTTTTTGTCGGGGTTTAAATATGCTTCTAATGTTTAGGTATCGTTCGTGTCGAGGGTGATCTGTTGTAAATCCTGAACCGACCAATCAGCAGAATGCTAGTGTTTGGCTCTCATCCACTGGGATTGGGCACTGGTTGGGGCACAGGGGTACAGTCTCAGGTGTGGGTGTTTATGTTGCTTTTTAGTCGTAAAATATGAATTGTGACAGAAGTAATTACATTTTTTTTTTTGCTGAGCAGATTGTGTGTTAATTTATTAGGAACGTGCAGCAAATTAGCCCTACAGCTTGAAGTCACTATCTATCTTTATGATGGAATGAGCAAAGTTTATCTGTTTAAAAAGAGACAAGTTTTAACTGAAAAACTTTTGTTTGTGTAGCCTTTATCTGTCTCCATAAACCTCCCTCCTGTTTAAAGAGACTCGATCAGATCAGAACCACAATGAACCAGATTTTCTTCCCGTCTGATTAAATCCAGAGACACAAAAACCTGTTTCTTATCTGTCCGGGCTCCATCGATTTTTGTCTGTTGCCATGACAGCGGATGGTCCCACTCATTTTGTAAACGCAGCACCACCTCATTGTGTTGACCTGGGTCAGACGGTTCTGACTCGTAAAGCTCGCTGTTTCCTTTCACTCAGACCCGACAGACTCGGCTGATCACACTTATCTCTGAACAGAAAGAAAGCCTCGGGTTTCTTTGGCCGAGTTATTTTTATTCAAGAGCCTTGTCAGGTTACTTCCTTTTTTCTTGTATTTTAAGAGCTACATGACAGGTTTAAGCATTTATACCTTCACCCTCTGTGAACTGCTCCTGCTGCTGAGTCCATTCAGTGCTTTGTTAGTGATGTTATCGGGTAAAAATTAAATATAATACAGTAACCATACTGAAAGTCTACAACCAGACTTCCCAGATATTTTGGCACAAATGTGGTTCTTACCTGCAATTTGGCTCAGGGCTAATTCGCTGCTTCAACTCAGCCACACGTCCACCTTACTTGGGCCAGATGTCAGGTGTGTAGGAACATTTGGGCCACATCTGGCCTGCGCAACATCATAACCCATATCAAGCCGGCGCGTTTCAGCATGAGGCTTCAAATAGTGACGTTTTGTTGTCCTACGTCTCACTATAACGCTCTACATTATGTTGTAAGGAGATTCTGATACATCAATCTATCTACCTATACACTCACTGGGCACTTTATTAGGCACACCTGTTAAACTGCTTGTTAATGCAAATATCTAATCAGCCAATCACATGGCAGCAGCTCAGTGCATTTAGGCATGTAGACACGGTCAAAACAACCTGCTGAAGATCAAACTGAGCATCAGAATGGGGAAGAAAGGTGATTTAAGTGACTGGGCTGGACTGAGTATTTCAGAAACTGCTGATCTGCTGGGATTTTCCCAACAACCACCTCTAGGGTTTACAGAGAATGGTCCAAAAAATAGAAAATATCCAGTGAGCAGCAGTTCTCTGGGTGAAAATGCCTTGTTGATGTCATAGGTCAGAGGAGAATGGCCAGACTGCTTTGAGTTGATAGGAAGGCAACAGTCACTCAAATAACCATTTGTTACAACCAAAGTGTGCAGAGCAACATGGAAGCAGATGACCTACAGCAGAAAACGACCACACCAGGTGCCAATCCTGTCAGCTAAGAACAGGAAACTGAAGCTACAATTCACACAGGCTCACAAAAATTGCACAACAGAAGACTGGAAAAAAGTTGCCTGGTCTGATGAGTATCAGTTCTGCTGCGACATTCAGATGGTAGGGTCAGATTTTGGCATAAATAACATGAAAGCATGGGTCCATCCTGCCTTGTATCAATGGTTCAGGATGGTGGTGGTGTAGTGGTGTGGGGGATGTTTTCTTGGCACACTTTAGGACCCTTAGTACCACCTGAGCATCATTTAAACACCACAGCCTACCTGAGTATTGTTGCTGAGCATGTCCATCCCTTTATGACCACAGTGTACTCATCTTCTGATGGCTGCTTCCAGCAGGATAACACACCATGTCACAAAGCTCAGATCATCTCAGACTGGTTTCTTGAACATCACAATGAGCTCACTGCACTCAGATGGCCTCCACAGTCACCAGATCTCAATCCAATAGAGCACTTTTGGGATGTGGTGGAACGGGAGAGTCACATCATGGATGTGCAGCTAACACCAACAAATCTGCAGCAACTGTGTGATGCTATCTTGTCAATATGGACCAAAATCTCTGAGGAATATTTCCAGCACCTTGTTGAATCTGTGCCTTGAAGAATTAAGGGAGTTCTGAAGGCAAAAAGGGTCCAACCCAGTATCAGCAACATGTCCCTAAAGTGGGCAGTGAGTGTGCATTTCTCCATCTGACATGGACCTTGTTAAGCCAGGCAACATCCATGCTGGTATGGCTTTAGTCATGTGTCACTGGGTCATATTCTGACATAGGCTTGAGTAGTTTTGTGTGCCTAAGTCTGGCAACCCTTGCTGGAGGCATGCTGTGACCAGGATTTGAACCCCTGATATACTGGTCCAAAGAAGGTGATACTGCCACTACACGATCCAACTAATAACAGGAGCATTAGGAGCTGCAACCCCCAAACAGAGTGGCTCCAGCAGATTCCAGGCACAACATCAGCGGTCTCAGTCGTGGAGAGTGCAGTCCTAGGAACAGCTAAGATACTGCACAGACCCTGAGCTGGAGGAAGATACACAAACGACCCCCACAGAGGTGAGAGGGAGATTTTTTTTAATATAACATCAGAGTTTGGACCATATCTTGAATGTTTTCAGGTGTTTTTTTTCCTGGGATTATTTAATATATAGCTGGGGTTTAAATATTTCAACATTGTCGGTCTGTGGCAGGAGTTTATTTTCCATCCTGTAGCTTTTTTAAAAATGTTTCTCTTTCAATAGAAATGTTTGTGGTTGAATCTAAAGCCTGCCAGTATATAAGAAGGCTTGTCTCACCTATTTTCCCTGACCTCTGACCTCTGAAGTGTGGCCTTGATAGGTGCATTAGCAGCGCTCTCTGCGTGATGAATGGGACATCTGCTCTGTGAGTCCCTGTACATGTGGCTCTGCCCCGGGGGCTGATGGGAGTTTTTCAAGCCTCTGTGGCCCGGTGTCACTGTCAGCATGTGTCTTTCTGTTCAGGTGCTTTAGATCGGAGGTAGCTACAGCTCGGCTTAATTAATGCCATACCGTCACTCTGCAGGGTTACGTCCTGCGAGGACGCCGCGCAGCTGCACGCTGAGCCCGGGAACTATGGCGAGAAGATTGGATCCCTGCTGGGGAGGAAAATGTTTGGTTTTATGTGGCTCTGTAATGAGAATCAAAGGGACACTTCAAGGATTCATGTGAAGGAAATCCAAAGACATTTTGTTTGCTGAGTGGTCTTTCCTTCTCTGTTTTCCCTGGACTCTCCATCTTCACTATGACTCTGCCTTCTTTCCTCTCTGGGATGAATTATTTACTGGTTTCCTCCCTCTCTCCACCTCTCTCCACCTCTCTCCCTCTCTGCTGGGCCAGGCATCCTGTGCTGCAGCCAAGGACAGATGCAGAGCTGTGATGCTCAAACTGCAGCCTGTGGGAAGTTATTTATTATACTGTGAACGTCAAAGGAGGAATCTTATTAAACTCTCCTTATAGGAAATGTCATCCATAAAGCAGGCCTACTCTGCTTTTCTTTATTTCCTGTCTCATATACACTGTTCTCATATACACGGTGGTGGTTGCTCATATTAAATATGGACAAAGTTTGAGTTAATGAGGTCAGTGTATGTACCAGTAATCTCTGACTGAGGTGCTGCACCAAGGCCCAGAATAAGATAAAGAAGGATTACTTTGAACTGTGAATCATGCAAAGCTACTGTAGTAGTGTCCAAGAATAAATATACAGAGCTGGATAGGTCTTATACAAATAAAACGTCTGTTTTCCATTTTAACTCTTTATGTGACCCCTTGTGTTTGAATCCTTCGCCTCTTCACGTGTGAGAGAGGAAGTAAAGCTTCTGGAAGAATCAGTACTCAGTTCTGCAGCTGCCACAGAGATGCCTGCATTTGAGATCCAGGTGACTGTGGGTCCTTAAAATGATCTTAAAATGTCCTAAAGACACATTTACTATTTAAAAAAGGGCCTGAAAAAAAATTAACTTGTCTTAAAAGTGAGAATTTACAGCACAGGATGCTGCTATTTCCAGCTCCTCTACAATATTTACATCACGCCATGCGGCTGCATAGCTACTGTAAGGCGGTGCTATTTTTGGAACAAGCAGGAGAGCATCGAGTCCCATTGTTAGCTTCATTCACAACAATGATGAATGATTTAGCCTGGAAGCTGCTGCTTGGCTATGATTAATCCAAAAGCTCCAGGTGGAGTTATGTTTCATCGTAATGCTGCTCGAGCTCAGAGTTTCTCTCTGATGGACTTATAGACCCCTCTGGATGAAGGGGCTATGGTATGTTGAGTAGTGCCCCCCACACAGAGAAGCCACATGGTGATTCATCCCAATCCGGCAGATTGATATATTTGATTTATCATTTATGCTGAGTTGTTGAATCTCCTGGACTGTGAGTGTCAGTCATGCAGCAGCTCCATCCTCCAGGAGCGACGCGAGCAGCTTGATTCATGACGGCTTTAATTGAACCGAATCACACGGCAGCCTCACATGTTCATGTCATGGAGGTTAACACACACCATAATACCTTCACCTCTCATGGAAGGAGCTGCGTCAGTCGGTTTTATTACTAGGTGACATTTAATTTAATGAAAAATGTTGTTAATGAAAAATCTACAGTATATTCCTTGTGGATACAGTAGGGGTTAAACGGATGATTGTCTGCTGGTGGAAGCCCACTTATCCCATATCCAAACCAAAGAGTTTGTGGATATTTAAAAAAAAAAAATTTAGCAGCAGCAAAAATGAACTACGAGGACATATCCCACATCAAAGTAAGACATTAAGACAGATCATAAAATGTGATGTCAAGTGGAAATGGTGAAATTAATGTATAGTAGTCAAAAAAAGAAACACCAGTTTTATGTCTTGATTTTATGTCCTTTTCTCAGTGCATCATTTTAATCTCAGAAAACCCAAATGTATTCTGTGAGTAGCTTTCGGTTCTGTTTGGTTGGTTTTAGTCAGCGACGGGATTTGTAATTTGTTTTACAAACACCTCAGAATTCAGTTTACTGCATTCTCAGGCCAGAACACAAAAACCAGTGCACGCACAACATCAGTGTCATCAGTGCCACCGTGCTGCGACCGACTGAAGCTGAGCGAGGCCCTGCTGGATGCTGGCATGTGTGTCCGAGGACAGTACCCGCCCCCACACTACCACTGTGGCCCTTTCTGGATCAGGAGCATATCCAGACACTTCCTTGCCAGTATTTAGTCCCGATGTGTCTCCTATTGAGCATGCCATCATAACCATCAGAGGCAAACACCGCCAATGACCAGTGCACAGCTGCAGGCTGCACTCATCAAGATCAACTGATCCTGCAGTCCATGCACAGATGGGTGACTGCTTGCAGCATATCCAGAGGAGGCCGTACCTCGTATTAAATGTCACTGTCTATTATAGTGTTTGTCTATAAAATCACAAACTTTTGTTTCATTTCTTGATCCAAAAGGATTTTAATCTAACACAAACTGAAAAGGTATTCAGAGAGCAAAGACCTCTGTCAAGTTTGCAAACAAAGCCATCATATATATCAGGATATTTTTCCACAGCTATTAGAATGAAATAAAAATCTGCTTTCACGCATGTTGCAGCGCCCCCTAGTAGTCAAATAGTGCAAAATTCTTTGCGTTCCCTCAGAATGAGTTCCCAAAGCGAGCATCGACCTCAGGTCTTAAAAAATTTAAATGAAGCCAACACTGAAGTGCCAAAAACTGCAGTTCCTCTAATGTCCACTTGAGGCTCCAGTAGTGAGTCAGTCCCCATAGACTCCCATGTTAAAATTTACAGCAGAAATAAACATTATTTACAGCCTGCTACAAAAACCAGTTTGGGTCTCTATAGCTAATCTTCCCGGTAGCCAATTCTCTGCTTGAGCAGCTGTTTGAACCGAGAAACTCTCAGAAACTAAACTAAAACTAAAACATAACATAAAACTGAAAATTGTGACTTTCCTCATTTTCTTGATTACCATCTAGGCTCCTCCTCTGCTCTCTGTCAGCCCTGTGTTTGTAAAAGTTGGATGAAGCCGATGAATAAAACATGCATGCTGTGCAGCTGAAGAGTCGGCCACATCATGCAGATATAACACAGCAGCCTGTAACACCTTCAATTATTCAGCAGCTGGATTTCTGACAAACACCCTGCTCAGAGTCGCCCATAGGTGGGTTGAGATCTGAGACATCATCTTCATCAAACCACTCCCATCAGGATAGAAATACTTCATCAGAGGATAAAGGTGATCAGTCAGGATAACTTTGACTGCACGGGTCAAGAGTTGAAGGTTTTTCCTTTAATTTGTCACCCCCCTGTAGGAAACAGCCTCACGCAGACTGTAAATGCCTCATTCTTTATTCTGTAACTTCAGGCGGTTTGGAGCTCAGCCAATCTAATTCTCTGCGTAAATAAAAAGAGACCCGGTGAAAACTAAATCAAAGCTGATACACATTTGTTTCACAGTGTATTTCTCTAATGGAAGCCGACCTGCTGCTTTCTGATGTCCGTCATGATTTGCAGCCCCTCTGTGTGGAAGCTGCTGCTGCTCGTGTAAATCAGCCCAAAAAACAAAAACTGTGACTGGAAATCAGCTCGCTCTCAGCCTCCTGTGAGCAGAGGCCCGTTTGTTTTCGTAATTAGAAATGTAACGCTGTTGAATTTGGAGCAGCAGCTTGTACAAGAACTCAGAAACTGAAACACGTGTGACCTTCTGCTGCAGACTCGTTTAAATCAACTGATGAAGACTTTGATTCAGCTTCACTTACTCTGGCAAATTTTAGGAATCATATGTAGGAACCGAAAGTAAAATACCTCGTTAGTTCTCAGTCTGCTGCTACACAAACTTTGGGGCCCATTTTCCTTTGTTCATCCCAGGCACCAACCTCCAGAGCTGAAAACTGAAGCCAAAAAGCTGCAGTTACTCTAATGACCACTTGAGGCTCCAAAAGTGAGTCAATCCCCACAGACCCCCATGTTAAAATGCCCAGCTTTACAGCAGAAATGAACATGTTTACAGTCTGGTTGTTTCTGTGGATAGCTTCCTCCATCAAAAGTCCTGTATGGTGTGTATGTCTGGGTAATTAATCAGATTTTAATTTCAATTACAATATTGACTTTCGACCGTTATAAAAACAGAACAATCGGGATCAAAGGATTACTCCTTTTTTTGTTCATTTTCACTACAAAGTTCTCTTTTCTTTTCTTTTTACATTTTAAATCATGCACACTGATTTTCTTCACAGCTGTGAGCTCTTGCCCCTCCCTTAAAGCTCAAAGTTACTTGTTGTTTAATGCAGTTTAAGCCGAGATGACAAAAACATGGTAAAGAAGATCTGTCTTAGAAGAGGTGCCAGATCATTTGTGACTAAATTTAAACTGCTGGTTTAAATATTTGGTTTAATTACTTTTTTTATCTGGATAAAACCCAAAAGTAGTTTGTAAAATTGTGAATGCTGTCGATCTCCAAGTGTTTGATATAATTTAATATCCAGAGTTGTTGGGTTGCTATCAGTCTTGTTGTTCTTAAATAACCTTTTATCACACACTGTACTGTATATCAAAAATGGCTTTCACCACCATGATGTCACTGATTGGTTTGTCCTGCTAACAAACCTTCAGCTGAGCATTTTTGCTGTTGCTATCTTGGTGTTTTGAAAGCGGATGTGACGAGTGAGAATCTGACTGAGAGAGGGGGGGATACTGCATCCTCATAGGCTAGTGACTTCTCAGTCACATGGTAAACCATACTCTGCTTTTTGTCCTGACCATAATTTACAGAAGAAACACCATGTTGTAGTCAGTAAGACTTGAAACTAAAGAGTGAGACCATAAACTAACCAGGAAAGTGTTTACTGGGGTCATAAATCAAGGAAACTGAAGGCTGTTTTCCTGCAGACTTCTATACAATCAGACATCTTTCTGCAACCAGAGTCGCCCCCTGCTGGCCATTAGAAATGACTGCAGGTTTAAGACACTTCTACACTGGCTGGGAAGCTACATCCATATTTTATATACAGACTGTTCTTACATACCAGCTCAGCACACAGTCTTCATCAACATATTAATTTGTGATAGAAGTCCTAAACCTAGTCCAAAATAACTCGACTTCCTCTGATACAGCCGAAAGCTCCACAATAACTAAGAGTGTTTGGAGTGAACAGACAATCTCCTGAAAAAGTGACATTTTACAGGGTTTTTAGCCTGCAGTGTGCTCTAACACTGTGTGTTGTTGTCATGGAGGACGGGGGAGGAAGAAGACATAACAGGTCCATTTTTGGAGGTCTCAGCGGACCCCGAACACTCCTGTCATCCCGGTGTCCGACTCCGCCTCAGTGCCCGCAGCACTCAGCCATGAAAGCTGGAGGGGAGGGTGCAGAATAAAGCATCGAAAAATCCTCTGCCACACTTGACAGGTGACGAGTCCGAGACCCCGAAGGACAGCGGAGACGTGGAGCCGCATGAGGATGCTTCATATCGGGTTTATCGGCTATGGCTGTATTGCAATGTTAAGGCATCACTTGCTATTCAGAAATCCTGAATGTCTGATTTTTAATTCTGTCAAAAATACTTCTAACACAGCTTTTTTCTGAAGTCTGTGCTCCAGTTTCCAGAGTGAAATTCTATCAGTCTGTTATTTAGGATTAGTCAGCAGGTGTCTGTTTGTGTCTCCCCACTGTGCACTCCACCCTCTCATCCTCTACCCGATCTCTACGGGAAACCCACTCTGACTTCCTGTCTCCACTACAGTTTAAAAGGAATCGCTTTCTTGCATTAAAATTCAGTGCAGTCTCACAGCAGTTTCTGAAATAGTCCCGACTTCTGATCCATTGATTCGTGTTTCTGGACACAAATTTTCATCAAATATGCTCGGATTCAAGTCTGTGGTCACAAAATTAAGGGGCAACAAAAGTCCCCACTGGGAGGCTGGAGAAGGTGTTTTTTTCCTGTTCACACCAGACTGTTCAAGTCAAACACGTGACAGATTTTTTACATTCAATTGGTTTTACATAAAACATTTAAATATTTTAAATTTTAAATAATTATCCTTAAAAATGACTTTGTTAGGTTTACAAAATGATCATGATGTGGGTTAAAATAAAACATTTGCCGCCTTTTTCAAAATGATGCAGATATGAAATATGTCTGCTGTTAAAATACTTCACTTACAAAGTCATGCTGACTGACACGTCACTGACACTGAAAACGTCGCATGAACACAAACGCAGATTACTGTTTTATGACTGTCACATTTTGCTGCTGTAAAATTACCGCTGCCTGACACCTGTACATTATGTGCACATCGATCAGTGGTGTACAAACGTGTGCACGATACATTTTGCTGCTTCTGCATAGAGGTTTTCTTTCTTCTTACTGTTGATTTCTTCTATTGTAGTAAGTCTCTCTTGTGTCTTTGTGTGTGTGTGTGTGTGTGTGTGTGTATTTAAATGCAGAAATGTAGAAAGGAAAGCTTAAATGTTATTAATTGTTATATATCTTTAGACATACAGTGCCAGTCAAAAGTTTGGACATAGTCGGTCATAGTGAAGCATTTCTTTATTTTTCATTATTTTTCACATTTTATAATAAAAGCAAATAATCACAGCAACAAAACATCTAAGTTCTTCGGTGACCTACAGGAAGTTCATCTTTCTTCACCATAACGAACCAGGAAATTCTACCTCCAACCAGTTGTGTGCATTTTGGTCCTAGCTTACTTTGCTACTAAATAATTCTTTGGGAAAAATCCTCAACAGCCCAGTGAGAGGAAAACTAAACCACAAATACAGCTTTAGAGACCCCAAAGAGCGAGGATGATCACAGATTTCACTTTAAAATGTTTCACTTCCAAGCATCACTGATGTTCTCTTATGAATTTTATTTGCTCAGACCAAATTTTAAGAAATTTACATTTTCCAAAATACTTTACATTTAGAAAGAATTTAGCACACTGACTTCACTGTGTACAAAAGTCAGAGTTTCATTTTGTGCGTTTGTGCATCAGAAACATTCATGCCCTCAGGGGTGTCCAAACTTTTGACTGGTACTGTACACAATGATAAAAATATCTTTAGTGTGACTTTTACAACACCACCAATTTTTTTATTTAATTAGCACCATCTATTAAACATTCTGAACAAAAACAAGAGCGAAATATTACTTTTCTTTATTTAAAAAATTTAATCTTTCATTTCATAACAAGAAAAACCAAAGAAAAGTTTTTGTTATGTTTATCCTGGAATCTGCAGTAAATTGCTTTAATTTATGTCTGTAAGACGTTTCATTCAGTTTCTTCGACTGCAACAGCTGCGCAGTGTATTTGTCAAAGACTTTTACTGTGAAAGACAGGAACAGGAAGAAGGTTTTTTCATGTGTGCAGAACAAATTTGGTTTCTGGTACGGCTCTAAAACTCTAACACGGTGGCAGCCAAAACACTAAAATGTGGAGTCCAGAAACCAGTGGATGATGCCATGGTGGCTAAGTCCATCTTTTATATACAGTCTATGTTTGGGTTTAAAGGGCCGTGTCTCCTGCACACTTCTTTCCTATGTGGGTGTCTTAAATTAAACATGAGACTTGGCACTTTAATGTCATGTTTCATTCCATGCTGAACTGAAGAGCCTGAAGAATAAAAATATGTGTGCAAATATTCATGCTTCAGGGCACTTCAGCAGGAGGTGCCCACCATGCTGACGGTATCCGCTGCCCCGCTGTCAGCCGCCTGCAGGATGGATGGTCTCTTCTCAGGCACGGCGTGCTATTCTCAGCCTGTAAAATTACATGGATGATAAATCTTCTTCCATTCATGGACAGGAGTATTGATCGGAGCCTTTGTCCATCACCAATCACCTTACAGCCACATATTGACACTCGCAGGGAGCTTTGAAGTGTTCAGCCAAGCTTTATCAATCCGCTCCTGCCTAACTGGGGGGACCAGAAGGTCACAGGTTTGAAACCCTGCAAGCAGACCTTCCTCTTCCCTGAAGAGGACAAAGCTGCTGTAAAGTCACTTCATGGGAGCATTTAATGGAGTTGGGAGCTAAAAAAAGAAAAGACCATCAGGAAGATCCATTTTATTCAAAGCTTTATGGTCTGATTCCCATCTGTCCGTGCGGAGCTGTGAAGCAGCGGACCGTCCTGTGCAGCAGCAGACAGCTGGAGTCAAATTATTGCTTTTTCAATTACAGACTCGTTCAGCCGTTTTTCATCCAGATAATTAGTCAAATCCGCCAACCGTTACCAATTAAGTAGAAATACTAAAGGCCACCAAGACGTGCAATCAATCTATTTTAAGATTGCTCTGTTCTTCTGGGTAAATCCTGTTAGCCTCTGTGTGGTCAAACAGAGGACTTCTTCCTGGAAAGAACAGCTCTGACTCTGTCTTATTATTGTTCACTGCACATTGACATTTCCACTGGAGATGTTTCCAAGATCTAAGTGTTAGCTGTGTTTCTGTCTTGATGTGTTTGCAGGATTTTGAAGCCGAACATCCGACACACCAAAAGGGGTCAGGGTCAGAGTCAGAAAACCTGTTCACATTTTCTGTTCATTTCAGGATTATCACATCAAATGACCAAAAATTTACCCCAAAGAGGCATGAATGCTGCAGAGCTGGTTAGTTGTTCCTCTGATTTTGTTGTGTTCATGTGCTCCTACTGTGGAATTTCAAAATGTGTTTAACCTTGTCTCAGCCTTACTGCTAATAAATAACTTTTCTGGCTAATCTGGGTCACTTTATAGTGGAGGGCAACTAACAGTTACAACCTAAAACCATATTATAAATCAACTGTTGTCAAAAAATTTGCACCAATAATTAAATATTTCTTACAAAGAACCATTTAAAGGATGCAGGTATTTTCCAGGTGTCAAAAGTGAAACCAACAGTACCTTAAACCTGCATTCATTTTAATGGCCAACAGGGGGTGATACCTGTGGTTGCAAAAAGACTTTCTGGTCCTATAGAAGTCTGTGGAAAACTGGCCCTCGGCTCACTTACTCTGACACCTCTGTGAACACTTTCCTGTTGACTTTATGGGCTTAATCTGTAGTTTAAGGCCAAACTGAGTAAAACATTAAGATATTTTTTGTAAATTGTGGTGTTTATTAGAGTCACAAGACAGGTTTATTTGGTGTATGCTCATTGGTGTACGGCTTCACAGTCAAATCTACCCCTCCGGTTTCAAAACAACAAGATGGTGACGGTGAAAACGCTCCAGTCGAGGCTTCACTGACTGTATTGTATATGCAATGAAGCAAATATTTACTTCCATCCGCCATGGTTTTAAATATGATGCCAACAAACTTGCACAAATATTTTCTCTGAGTTATTTTGTCCATGAGCACGCATTCATGTGAATTTCCCAGTCTGAAATTTGTCCCATGAACACACAGATTGTCTCATTATCCGTCCGCTTTTCAGCTGTTTTTTCCGACTTTGGAAACTGCCAAATAACAACTCAGCCGTCATTAATCCCAGACAACCTGAAACTGTTCTACTTTTCTCTCATCCTGCCTCGTTATTTCATCCTTCGTGTATGTTATAATCTTGTGAACTTATTAATGTTCCAAATAAACCTTAAAAATATATTTATTATCACTCATTATTATTGTCGTTACTGCTGTTGTTGTTTTCTTGAGTAAATGAACTTTTTTCACCACTGAATATTTGCTGTCAGTCTGTAAGAGTTACATCTCTCTGCAGGGCAGGGTGTGAGTAGTTGTAAGTAAAAAAATAAAAAATAAATAAATACTTTTTTTCATTTAGTGATAGTCAAGGTTATTATAGTTAACTAAAACTATACTAAAAATAAAAACTAGACTTTTGAAAAAAATTAAAACTAACTGAAACGATTTTGTGAATTTGGAAAACTAACTAAAATAAAATAAAAATATAGAGGAAATATTCTTAGTTTTATTTTTGTTCATTTGGTAAAATTTGTTATCACAACTTCCCTGATGAGTCTTTGATGGACATGTTCATTGAAACTTTGGATGTCTACAAGACTGAGAGTCACCTGCTTTCACTGAGTTCTGTGTTTATATTGTAATATCGATACTGATTTTCCTAAATCTTGCCTCTGGCATCTGCCCTAAATACAATAATACTTAAAAAGACTAAAACTAACACTGAAACTAATAAAAACTAAACTAAAACTAAACATTTTCAAACAATAAATACTAAACTGAAATGAGCAAACTCACTCTGGGAACTAACTGAGACTAAACTGAATTATGAACAAAAAGTCAAAACGAAATAAAAATAAAAACGAATAAGAAAATCTAAAACTGTAATAACTCTGGTGATAGTTTTCATGTTGTCTTTTAGTTTTTGTCTTTTACTTTGAAGGTTAGGTTTCTTGTGTGTTTTGATTTGGTTTTACTTCCTGCTTTTTGTTTTCCTCCTTTGTGACTGTCTGTGCCTGATGTTGATTGTCACCTGTGTCTTGTTCACCCCCTGTTTCTCATCCAGGTAAATGCCCTGTGTATGTATAATGCTCCACCTCTGTTTTATGCTCCACCTTGTTTTCACCATCTGTAAATTCATGTGTTCCTTGTCTTCATCCTTTCATCCAGAGTCTGCCTGTTTCCAGCTTTGCGTTGGTTTGGATTTTTCACCCTTTGTTGTGTATTTTGGGCCGTGGTCATCGGCTTTTAAATAAAGCTCACTTTATGTTTTTATGCAGAGTTTTTGTCTGCACTGATGACTTCTAGTTAATCTTAATGAGTCTGGATAGAAATAAGTGTTGCTTTAAAAACCTGGAAATATTGTGTTCAGCATTTATGGTGCCTTCACAGATGTACAAGTTACCCCTGCCGTGTGCTCTACTGCCCCCCCATCTCATCTCCTGCATCTCCTGGCTGTTGAACAACAAAGGGATGTCTGTTTCCTGTCTCTCCACAGAATGAAAGTGTACATGTATGTGTAGGTAGTGTCCTCTTATTGTTCTCAGACCAAATCTGCAGGTGAGCTGATATTTTCCATTTTTGAAGTGGATCCATGTGGGACCAGACTCATTAATATTCAACAGTGACTCCTACTTCAGCTTTCAGACGAGCTTCGCAGCTTTTCTGCAAAGAAATGTAAAAATCTGAGTCAGAGTCAGCAGGTTCACAGTGTCAGTAATGTGCCGAGAATCTCAGATTAGACAGCAGGAAACTACAGAGGCTGAGCTGCAGAACAGAGACAGTGTCATATACATATATTCATATGTCATATTAAACACCTGAAGCCCCCGACTTTCTTCACTGCTTTGAATTATAACTTAATGATAATATTACCCTGCAGTGTTATGTATGAATGACATTTTCTGTTAAAAAGTAAAAGTGTTTAGAGGTTTCTGACTCCAGACTGCAGATAGGTGAGCTGTTCTTTTGTTTTATAGTAATGATTAGCTGGCCAAAGGACCGATGAGCTTATGTCATGGTGAGGTGTCCGTCTGTATTGGTCAGATTTTAGTGAAACTTGAGCGATCGCCTAATGGGTCTTCACCCAAATTGTGCTCAAGGTCACATTTGTTGTCCTCAGTGGACAAGAAATTGGTTGGAAATCCTTGTTTTCAGTAGCATTAAGAAGACTCCTTTTTATTTAAAAACATATTTTTAGTGTTATTTATATAAAGTTTATTATTTTTCTTTATAAAACTGTTGCTGTGGGATGAGCTCAGGTAACACTGATTTAAATTCTGGACTTTTTCTGTTGTTATTTTAGATTTATACAGTCATATGTTGGCATTTTAAATATTTTTGAGATATATTTTACACAGAGTTACTGAGCCGAACTACAGAGAGCCGTTCCCCTTCCTGTTAATCTCATTGTAGTTCAACAGGGGGCGCTGGTAAGATAGTCTTCAATGAACAGGAGTGAATGGAGTGAAATTGCTTAAATAATTATTTACACCTGCTTCAACAGTTCTGTTGGCTTCATCAGGCTTTGACCTCCAGCTTGCACTGGTGGTCATGAGAATCAGCCCCTCCAAGTCTGAGGCCACTCAGTCTGAGAAGGGTAGAGTGCCGACTCTGGGTCGGGGACTAGTTTCTGCCCCAGGCTTTTTTTTCTCAAAGTTTCATCTTTTCAAGCTGTTGTAACTCCTCCCGCTGTATGATCTGTGAATCTCTGAGCTTCTGCACTGATGTGTCATTAAACTGGCGGAAAAAACCGACACAATCGTATACTTGTGTCTGCAACCCAGTGGCGGCGGCAGCCGTGACACCCATGCCAGGTTACAAAAATTGAGAGGTGCATGACTGGGCAAAATGACATCAAAGTGCAGCTTGCGTCACCAGATGTGACGTCACTTTTGGCGTGTGGCGCCCTTCGCGAGGACGAGAATAGAGGATTTAGGGCCCCATTACACCCGCTGCATTGGTTGCTTCATGCGCTGATGGTGACATCATCACACAGCCACATCCATTTATACTCGCCATTATAACGCCTTTGTGGCAACTTGCGAGGTTACAAAAATCAACAGGTGTGTGACTGGCTGAAAGTGGGATGTGACGTCACTTTTGTCTTACGCTGCCGTTCACCAGGGCGAGAACGGCGAGCATAATGGCCTCATTAATGGGCCCATTAGAGATGAGTGAGGAGCTCGAACATTCTTGAGGGGCTCAGAGCAGAGCTGCTACTCCTCCACAATGAAAGGAGCCAGCTGAGATGGTTCAGGCATGTGATCAGGATGCCTCCTGAGCGCCTCCTATAGGTGAGGCGTTTCAGGTATGGTGACAAGGCGGTGCAGTGGTTAGCTCCGTCACCTCATAGCAAGAAGGCTCCTGGTTCAAACCCTGACTGGGACCTTTGTGTGTGGAGTTTGCATGTTGTCCTCGTGCCAGCACTCTGACTTCCTCCCACAGTCCAAAAACACGCACGCTAAAATTAGCCCTAAAACTGTATAGAACACAGCGCTGTGTGAATGTATGGTTAAATGTGTCTTGCATTCTAAAGTGCTTTGAGTGATAAGACTAGAAAAGCACTATATAAATACCATTTCCAGGACACATTAGAGAGATTGCTAATGTGATCTACATCTCTCAGCTGGCTTGGGAACGCCTCGGTATCCTCCCAGATGAGCTGGAAGTGTCTGGGGAGAGGGAGGTTCTCTGTGACCCAGACCTGGAAAAAGCACACATTTTATTTTAGTTTTCTCAAATATACTATTGATTGCCCTGGATGGTGCCTGTTTTAGAAGCTAAACCCCAACAGAAACGTCCATGTGTATAGAAGAAGCAGCTGGTTATGGTGGCTGAAGGTGATGCTATCAGGAAGCTGCTGCTCACTTCACACCTCAAATCAAAATGGCGGACAAAGAAATGACACTTTTGGGCTACAGCTTCATAGAGCCCCATTTATTCTGGACTTTCTCGAGAGCACCAAGATCCAGCCCACATTTCAACAAGTTTGAGAACCAATTATTGCATTGCTAACAGAAAATGAGATATTTTAGGTGAGAAGTGTGACAGTCACAGAGGAGTGGACCCAAATCCAGAACACAAAGAGGCAGAATCCAGTCTTTAATCTGGGCAGGGGTCAAACACACATGAAGGCAGTCAGTGAAGGCAAACAATGCAGGCAATGGGTCCACAAACCAACAAAATCCAACACAAACCAAGAATGCACAAGGAAATAAAACAGGAAAAATTAGGAAACACGAGTGTGGCTTGAAAGCTTGAAAATTACATTGAAGAACGGCAATCTGGCAACGAGTGCATGCTATAGGCAGGAGGTGATTATCCAGTGACTGACTAAATGAACACGTGTGTAAGACAAACAGAGATTTCAAAATAAAACAGGAAGTGACTAAACAGAACATGACAACAAGGGTGAAAATCATGGCAGACAGAATCTGTGGGCTGCATCCACCAATCACTGGTGAATTCTTTGTTTCTTTGTGTTTTTTCTAGCTGATTTCAGTTACTTTCTGATGTGCTTGTGTCTTTTTTGCATCACTTAGCTGGTTCTGCATATCTTTATAGTAGTTTTGTGTGGTCTGTGAATCACTTTGGTGATTTTGTTTTTAGGCAGTTTGCAGTTTTGTTTTGTTTTTTGCTTCAAATTGTGGTTATTTTGCATTTTTATGTAGTTATTTTTGTCTCCTTGTGGGTTTTTATTCTCGTTGGTAGTTTTGTGTCACTTTGTAAACGATTTTTCCTTCATCTGGTGGTCTCTTTGAATCCCTTTGGTGGTTTGGTGTCTCTTTGGAGTCAATTAGCTTCATTTTGTGGTGGTTTGCTGTCTCTCTTTGCTTGTTTTTTCTGTCCTTGAGCTTTTTTACTTTAAACAAGAAATATTGTCACTTCATGCAGAGTCTCTGACCCATCCTGCCCTCTACCCAGAACCACAAAAAAAGAGATCCATGTCTACAACAGCTGACATGCTGTTCAGTTCAATTCAATTCAATTTTATTTATATAGCGCCAAATCACAACAACAGTCGCCTCAAGGCGCTTTATATTTTAGGGTAAAAACCCTACAATATTAGACAGAAAACCCCAACAGTCAGACGACCCCCTATGAGCAAGCACTTGGCAACAGTGGGAAGGAAAAACTCCCTTTTAACAGGAAGAAACCTCCGGCAGAACCAGGCTCAGGGAGGGGCAGCCATCTGCCGCGACCGGTTGGGGGTGAGGAGAAACAGAAGAGAGCAGAGGGAGACAGGACAAAAGACACACTATGGGAGAGAGACAGAGTTAATAATAACTAATGATTAAATGCAAATGGTGTATAAACACATGGAGAGTGAAAGGAAGTGAGGAAGAGG
>VUQI01008410.1:6539-18228 GCA_015106735.1 Paratilapia polleni | reverse complement strand
GATATATTTTCATGTACTACATTCGGGCTCAGTTTCCCAGATATGGATTGGAGATCTCCATTCATTTATCTTTTAGTCTGAGACTAGTCCATGTCTGGGAAACTGGCTGTATGAGTTTGTTAATACAGCTGCATCAATGCATAAGCACTATTTTACTTTTGAAGCTCGAGTTGGTGCTAGTAGTAGTATTCCATAAACACATGGGTAGCTTAGTCCAGAGGCTCCCAACCTAAGGGTAAGACTCCCTCAGAAGGGGAACAAAACAAATCTGAGAAGCAGAAAGCAATGTTTAACTGAAAAAAAAAGATGCATTTATTTTCATAATTTTTCCCTCTTATCTTCTACCTTAGTGAAAAACAGGGTATGTGTATTTCACAGTTATTTTTTAAACAAAACCCTCTGTGAGTTTTAGTGTGGAAACGAGTCTTTCAGTCATACACTTCAGAGGTTTAGTAAAGGACCAAACTCCACACACTTTTTTTCCCTATGGGGCCACAAGCTGAAAAGGTTGGGAACCACTGGTTTAATTTAACAATGTATTATAAGATGGTCACATGCTTTTGAATTAAAATTTGTAATCTGAAAACCTGAAACTATATGAGAGACAAATGAAACTGGGGGAAAAAATCTTACCATCTGTTGGACCAAAAGAAAAAATAAGCATACATCTTCAAGCTCAAGTACTTGAAATGTAAATAGTTACTTTCCATCACCGGGTGAGATGCAATCAAAGCTATGTGGCTAAAATCGAACTTGCATTCCGTTTCCATGTTAAAGCAATCTTTGTACATCAAACGTTAACATGAAAAATATCAGGACAATTAAATTCATCCGTGTAGAGGTCAAATATTTAAGAACAGCCTTCTGTATTTTACCTCACACACTAATATCCTTAATTATTTTTAACTACACTACAGCGCTGTCTGAATGCACAAGTCTGTCGTACAAAGTGAAGCAAAGCGATGCACACTTTGAATTACCACATTAATAAATTTTTACCTTCATTTCGGCAATGTCATTCTGCCTCCTGTAATAAGAGAGAGTCCCTGGGTAAATGTGAATGAATGTGGCCGTCTGTTTTCGTGTTGATGGTCTCAGACTGGCTAGGTCTTCGAACTCCATGAAAAGCAGCGGTCAAGTGAATTTGTGCTCACTTCCTGTTTATACAGATCACGTGTCGTCACTTCTGTGATTGGTCAACGGAGGACCAATCACAGTGAGCCCCGACTCCTGCGGGCGAGCGATTATATTACACTCAAAAAAAAAAAAAAAGCGAGACAAAAGAAGCAGTTTCTTTGCATTTTATTCTGCACTATAGGCTTTTTTTTGCATTGGTTTTTCACGACAGTGGCTACTAGTAACAATGTAATGAACAACAACCATCTGAGAAAGGAAAGTTGTTGTAAACAAGCCTAACAGACAAAAATGGACGTGACAGCAACATCACAACTTCCGACTTATGGACAGACAGGTCAAAACTGCACAGAATGGGGCAGCCACATAGATTTGGTAGATTTCTTGGTCTAAAATTAATCAGCTTCAAAATGACATTAACTAATGTTAGTTGTAAATTAGACTTTTAAATAAATAAATAAAGTTTAATAAATACAGCAAATAGAAACAAAAGACAAAATAAATAAATATTTGACACAACATAAAGTGCATTTTTCTTATATCACACACAAACCATAGTGTTTAATGTCTAAACATTGAGTTAATGTCTCTTTAAACCACTACATCTGGAAAGGTGTTCATCATCACTCAGTCAGAACTACGGTGTGTGGGCTAGAAAGATCCACAGGCAGAATATATCAGACTCATTAAATGTTCACTAATTTTCTTTGTACTTCAGGTCCTCTGGTGTCATGTTAGTTCATCCACAAGGTGGCAGTCTAAAACAGGTCTCGGGGCCTTGGAGTCCCAAAACTATCAAGATCACTTTAACACACAACAATAAACATTACCTCAACACTAAAATGCTCTCGACAGATCTACTCCTGTGTACTGCCTACGACTGTTTCACTGAAGAGGATGCTCAGTTTCATGGAACTGGGCACTTTTGGATTGCATATTGTTACACATTTAAGTACAAAAAAACCCCCCAACAAAAACGCCACATTATCCCTAAACACTGGCACTTCCCTTCACACCTAACATTACACTATTAACTGTATTTCTGCATAAATACAAAAGATTGAGTGAAACAGCCAACTCTCTTGTGAGTGCTGCTTTCACTATGCTTCTGTCCCTACTTTGTCTCCTCACCACACTCTGATCACACTTATATATTCACTTAACAGGCTAAAATATATAATTGCACATTTCACTATGATCAGCAGAGACAGCTATTAAAACAAAATGCTTGGCTTATTGCAACCCTCTCCCCTTATTTTTTTTTTCTCATCTAGAGCACAATGTAAACGGAATAGTGAGGACACACACACACACAAAAAAGTGGCATCATTAGCACATTGCATAGTGTCCCTGTGCAAGATCACCGCATCAGCTTCTCACAAACCCACTGAAATCCAGCCCTTAAACACATCTGGAACAAACCAGCCGATCCCCACTACAAGCATTTTGGTATCTTGCTCCAGAGTTTAGCATTTTTACTTTTTTTTCTCACTCCAGTGCATGACACATGAAAAATCTTTCTGTGCCTGATCCCTTTTAGTAACTGAACACTAAGAAAATACAGCGTGTGTCATACTGAACTAAATGATGGCACTGGAGCTGATCGCAAATGTAATGCCCAGTTACATGAGGTTACATTTGTGCCAAAATTATGTTCACATGCTCACTGTCTATGTCTTCTGAACATGTCAAGTCACTTTTGTTTATATAGCACATTTGAAAACAACAGGAGGTGACCCAAAGTGCTTTCCATGTGAGGCAAATGCATTAACAAAAATAGAAATACAAAACACAAAAACCAACAGACAGTTAGGTTCATAGGTTTTTGGACAGTGAGATATTTAAAAAAAAACAACTAAAGTGGATGATTTCAGAATTATTTCCTTGGTTAAGAAAAACAACTTGACAAGTCAAAAACACTTTTGTAAAGGTAGGTGTATCATTGTTAGGGTCTACGATCAAGAGACGCCTTCATGAACAGAAATACAGAGTGTTTACAACAAGGTGTAAACCACTGGTTACACTCAAGAACAAGAAGGCCAGATTAGACTTCACCAGAAAGCATCTAAATGAGACTGCACAGTTCTGAAAAAAACCTTGGACAGATGAAACCAAGATTAACTTGTACCAGAATGATGGGAAGAGAAAAGTATGGAGAAGAAGAGGAACAGCTCATGATCTGAAGCATACCACATCATCTGTCAAGCATGGTAGAGGCAATGTTATGACATGGGCATATATGGCTGTCAGTGGAACCGGGTCACTAGTGTTTATTGATGATGTGACTGCTGATAGAAGTAGCAGGATGAATTGTGAAGTGTACGGGGCTATACTCTCTCCACAGATTCAGCCAAATGCTGCAAAACTGATTGGACAGCACTTCACAATGCAAATGGATTATGACCCAAAGCATACTGCAAAAGCAACCCAAGAGTTTCTCAAGGTAAAGAAATGGGATATTCTTCAATGGCCAAGTCAGTGACCTGATCTCAACCCAACAGAGCAGCTTTTCAGTTACTGAAGACAAAACAGAATGCAGAGAGACCCACAAACAAGCAGCAACTGAAGGTGGCTGCAGTAAAAGCCTGGCAGACCACCTCAAGGGAGGATACACAGCATTTGGTGATATTCATGGAGTCTAGACTTCAGACAGTCATTGACTGTAAAAGATATTCATCCAAGTATTAAAAACAATCTTTATATTAATTTGTCCAATTAATTTTGAGCCTCTGAAAATGGGGAACTGTGTCTGAAAATGGCCATAATTCCTAAACAGTTAATACAAAATTTTGTAAAACCCCTTGAATTAAAGCTTAAAGTCTGCACTTCAATCACATCTTGATTGTTTGATTTAAAATCCACTGTGGTGGTGTACAGAGGCAAAACTACAAAAAAAAAAGAAGAAAAGTGTTATTGTCCAAAAGGTTACTGATCTAACTGTACTCAAGAAACATGATCAAAATTAAACGCAAAGCATAAATGACAAATTTAATAAAAAACTTATGATTAAAATAAAATGAAAACCCCAGAGTAAAAAAAAATTGATAAAATCTACAAATAGAAATAAGAACCAAATAAAGAGCAGTAAGAAAATGTCCATAGCAACCTCTCAGACTTGACTAAAAGTAAGCACAGTTTGGTGGGTAGTTAAAATTGATTTAAAATTGGCAGCTGTTAGGCAGGACCTTATGTGGGATGGCAGGCTATTCCAGAGCCTGGGAGCCATAACAGAGAATATAATCTGTAATATATTGTGGAGTTGATCCACAGCTATCAAATAAGAACATACTACTTGACAGGTAGCCAGTGCTATTGAGCCAAAAACAGAAGTGATGTGTTGTCTTTTTTTGTACCAGTTAAAAGTCTTCAACTATTTGGATTCAAGACAGGGTGGAAAACATTTGAAAAACTCCTCTTTTCAACTTTAGTGCCTTTCAGTGGTGACAAAAAAGTTGTCCATGTCCATAACTTCTGTCATCTTGTTGTGTTACCTCTCATTTGGCTGTGATGTTTGGTATGCTGTCCTGTATGTATAGGTTACAGGTCTGTTCATAGCAGCACAGCCATATAACAAATTAGGAAAACATGCTGACCAACACAGCCAGATGAGAGGTAACGCAACAAGATGACAGAAGTCATGGACATGGACAACTACAGTTCAAAGTTGAAACAACATAGTAAAATGCTTTGTCACATGTCAGGTCGACATACGCAGTCAACGCGGGAACATAATTTTGGCACAAGTGGAACCTCATACGTTTATAACAGAATCCTACCTGTTTACGCATGTTTGCGTGTGGCCGCGTTCAGTTGAAAAGTTGTTCACAGTGTTCTCTACCTTAAGGTCTGTTGTATATTTTTCATCTTTTTAAATATTCTTTCATTTCCCATGTACAGCGTTAGACATGCATTAAGACATACGCATTTGTTTCTACTATATACAACATATTGTGATGAACATACACAGGTCTACATTATGACACCATGTGCACAAGTTTTCCAACAGTAGCTAGCTGATACAACTTTGTCCTCATTAGTCTACATGTCATCTTTTTGGTCTTTTTTCAGCATGTCGCTCCATTTACAGTCATGTAAATTCATGATATGTCAGTGTGATGCTACAGTAAAAGGCATTACATGGGAGAGTGGCACTCTTTCTAAAGCTCTCTTATCACGAATGATGCTTGGAGCTCCGAATGTTTCCTTTGTCAGACTGGATTGTGCCGGCGCTGGCTGCTGTCTGAGCCCCCCGGCGGACACCCGCAAACGAAGCCTCCGCTTTTCCCGCTGCGCTGCCCCGCTTCTCCTCGCTTGACTTGGATGTGTCTTTTACCTTGCCCCCCTCTTGTGTTGTCCCCTTCATAGGTGCAAGGACAGTTTTGGCCACACTTGTGAGCTGGGTAACGAAGCTGGCTTTATCCCCTGGAGACATGGGCCTTGACTTACTTGAACAGGGTGAGGCTGCATTACAGGATGATGACATGGGATTCTCTTCCAGGACTTCCAGGTGTGCCCTCTCCTGCTTGATTCCTCTGCTTGTTGGCTTCTCCTCTTTGCATCTGGCTGCTGTGTGGGTTTGAACCTGGCTAGGTGTAGGTCCCTTGATCTTGGTCATATCGCTTGCTTTATCACTGCCACTTAAGCCTCCTTTCTCTATTGTGTCTGTGCCTTTACGTTGCTTGGGCTGCTCTGCAGATGATGCCTTCAGCAAGTTCCCTTTAAGTACAGCTCCAGCGCCTTTTGTTTTCTCCTCAGTTTTCTCCTGAGCTTTGGTTGCAGGTCCACTGTCTGTTTGTGCACTTTGCTGCTTAGTGTCTTGCTTTTGCAGGCCCTTTGATGTGCCTGGAGTTGAGATTTTCTCACTGGGTTTACTTTTGGAGATTGTTGCCTCAGAACTTGAAGCGCTTGAACTTGGAGGTTTAATCCCGGAACTGGGCTTGGTTTCTGAAGATGTGGCCCTGGACTTGATTTCAACTGCATCTGCACATCCGTTACTCTTTGCGACCTCAGCAGGAGGTAATGCTTTACTTGTGTCAACAACAGTTGCCTTCGACTCCGCTTTAGAAGCTACACTCTCAGTTTGTGATCCAGCGAGCTCAGAGTCTGTGGTTTGGGTGTCTTTCTCTTTTGCTGTTAAGAGTGTGTCACGGCTGAGTGGTGACTCCTGCCTTCCTAGCCTTCTCACAGGCTTGAGGCCTCCAACCTCCCCTCCCATAGGAGGAGAGGGGGAGGATGATGATGAAGGAGATGGGGGAGCAGGTCCATTCTCTCCTTCCATCTCTAGCAGACTTTGTAGACTGTGCTCACAGTGGAAGGACTCTCTCCTGTAGTCCCCATGTGTCACCTCCAGGCTATGCTTGCGTAATGACACCCCGCCTGTCAGAGGAGAAGGCGATGACGATGATGAAGAGGAAGAAGGCAGAATCGGTGCTCCTAGCTTCTCTGCAGACTGTACCCGCTGCAGCAAAGGGGACCTGGGTGGCTCTGCACTCTTGGGACGTGGGCGGGCAACAGGAGGTGAGGAGTGCAGCTTGGCGGGAAACATCTGCGTGGTGTTGGAGCTCCCTACTGTATGGCCGGTAAGAGGTGGAGGAGAGGAGGTGGTCGGGGACGGGGTGTGAGCCAGGGGGGACAAAGGGATGTTTCCGGCCGATTTGCAGCGAGCAGAGCGGTACTGGCGGTGAAGTTTGGGGGACAGGCCGTGGAGGGAGCTGGGCCTCATGTGGTGAGAGGCTGCAGGTGAGTTAGGGGTGCTGGATGCTGGGGAGCTGCTCTGGGATGAGGTGCCTGATGAAAAAAGAGAAGGAAATTTGAATATTTTTTCAACAAAATGGAATGAATATGCTTATACTGTTATTATTGCTCTATGGCACTGCTGCCCAATCGCTTTTAAACTCTGCTCTTTCAAGTATTTGCTTTTAGTCCCAGCAAACACTAGCTAATAACAGGCATAAGCATTGTTGGCCTTCCATACTAACCCAGGTACGGGGATTCGAGAGCGGAGCGGTAACTCTGAGTGGGCGAACGGGCGGAGAGGCTGTGGGTGGGGGATCCCGGGAGGCTGTCTCCAGACGACAGGGAGCGATTTAAAGAAGAGAGGCTCCGGCTGGTGTGGAGCAGGTTGGACTGCTTGGTGATTTTCCTGAACAGGGAGCTGCGCTTCTTACTGAAAGACAAATAAAAAGTAAAATGATTAGAGTAAAGGCATCCAAATAATAAAGGAATAAGTTTTCTTGGAATTCTGTAGCAACACACTCTTGTCCGTCCAGGGCTCCAGTCCTCTTCCTGCGCCGTGCCATCTTGCTTTTATAGCTGGACTTGCGAGCAGGACCCACTTTGATAGAGGTGTTCTCAAAGGGAGTAGTTGTAATAGTCACCTTGTTTCCACTCTGCAGTTAACATACAATTACACGAATTATACTATATACTGTATATACATATGTAGATTATTTTTTTAATTTTAGATGGATAGACCTCTCTTACCTTCAGGATCAGCTCCACCACCTCTGTATGGACCAAACCATGGACTGACTCCCCATTTACATGAGTGATGAGGTCACCAGCACTAAGTCCAGCCTCCTGAGCGGGACCTCCATCTTCCACATGCTGTGATTAGAGCAGATAAAGACAAAGATTTTGCCATTCAGACAAATATGAATTCAAATTCCCATTTGGTGCTGTATGGTATTCTGCTTGGTTCTTCACACCAATTTTCCTGGTAATAATGACTAATGCTCTGCTAAGAGAAACAACCCAACCACATGAAAGGTGGTACACACTAGCAGTAACCACATTTCTTTCAGCATTGTTTTAAGTAGAGACATCAAGATTTCTGCATCCTGTTTGCTTTGCTCTCTCACCCAGACCATGTGCTGCACGCTGTAAACATCACTGTCTCCCATGTAGACTCTGATTGCTCGAAGGGTGAAGCCGTACTTCTTCCCGGAGCGGTGGATGGTGATAGGAGAATGCAGGATGTTGACCATCGGAGAGTAGTCTCGGCTGGGGGATGAGTCACGAGAGGAAGGGTTGGACGAGAGCGAGCGAGGAGACATGGGGCTCGCCAGAGGGGATGCACCATGTTGTTCCACTGAGGAGAGGATGAAAAAGGATTAACTTCTAAATACTTTTTTTTTTTTTTTACAATTCCTTTGATAATGCTGTATAAGAAATACTTTTACCTGCAGGAATAATGACAGACAGAGCAGTGGCAGAGGCAGATTTGATAACTTTGGTTCCTGGTCTCGAGTTACGTTTTTCTCCTTCTGAAAGCTGCTGGTGGCGAACTCTCCGCAGCACCAGGTCTGTGGTGGCCCCACGGGTCCCCTGTGGGTCTGGAAGCCCCAGAATGGTACCACTGCTTGGTAGAGGCAGTGATGCATCAGCAGGTCTCAAGAGTTTGTCTGTGACAAGGCAGAGACGTGAAAGACGACAGTAAATATAAGTTTTCATGTTTAGGGTCACAGATGAAATTGTTTAAGTAATGACATGCTGTCTCATCCCATCTTACCTCCAGCTGCAAGGCCGTTACTTTCTTTAAGGAACATCCTCAGATCACCCTGAGAGGAGATGGAACCCATGGCTCCTTCTAAAGAAGTTCCTCTGGCCTTCACTGGAGGTTGCCTGCCAGGGACAGGCAGCTCAGAATCCAACTCCAGAGGGGAGGCCAAACGGTAAGTATCCATAAGGGCGGAGAAGCGTCTTCTCACCCCAGACGGCGGGCTGGAGTCACTTTCAGTGAAGGAGGACTCTGAGCAGGACAAGCGTTTCCTGAAAAACAAAGGCAGCCATATTCTTAAGTAAGCTTTCCATAATGAGAATGAACCCAGGTAGTAGATAAACATAGACAGGTCTTTTTATTAACTCTGTGTTGTTCTCACATCTCTGGTGAGCCAGTCCTCCAGCTCTTGTCTCGGAGGGTGACACTTCCCAGGCTTTCTCTCTTGGCCACTCGATCCTCCCTGGGGACCTTGTGCTCCCGTAGAGTCACGCCGTGGGGTTTATGCTCCAGCTGGGACAGATGCTCCATACTGCTGTACACCTTTACGTCCACACAGCATTACAGTAAATATTTTTGGGTATTTGAATGTATTATTATGTAGACTTATGAATAAACATTAGAGAAAAAGTCCTGACCTTGCTAAAGCGAGGAGAGCACGACGAGAAGCGATGAATCTCCACAGGCTCATCGTCATTGGTGTCGTCTTCATCATACGAATGCACGTGGTGGTAGCGCTCAGAACGGGCTGTTGATGAGAAGCAGCACAAATTCAGTCAGCAGTGGCTTCATTCTGCTGTTCTCACCCTTTGTACTTTTGCACTACTGACACTGTCCCATATTCCATGAGACATAAGCAGTCAAAGCCGGCCCCCCCACTCTCGCGCTGAACTGACACATTCATAGACACAAGTCTAAAAGTGTGCTTTATGCTAACAAATGTCTTTCTGTATTTACATGGTGGTGGGGTGAAGACCTTGATCTGTTTCCAAGGGTAAGAGATCCCTAAGGTGCAAAGGATCTGTTTTCCGTGCCTGAAATCAAACTCTTCCATAGCATCCTGCATTCCCAGAGGTGAACTTACCGTCGAAATAACTGGTGTCTTCCTCTGACTCTAGATGGGGGATGAACTCTGCCTTCTGTCTCAGCAGGCTGTTCCAGTCCACCTCAGCGAAGAATGAGTGCTGCTTCACTTCAAAAGCACCACCTTGGGGGCAGAGCAAAGGAAAGGAGGCGGGTGTATGAAGAGAGAATGAGTGAGAGCAATGACAGACAGGTAATAACAGCTGCCCCAAAGCATGTAGAGGCATTTCCACCCTGAATAAAGTTGACTTATTTGGGTAAACCAAACCCGTGAGCCAACGCGCAGGATGACAGTTATTGTTCTAGGTCAGTGAGTCCCAGTCGGGGTTAGGTATACCCAAGGGGGTACTTGCAGTGGCGGAGGAAGTATTCATATGCATTTCTTATGTAAAAGTGATAATACAGCACAGTAAAAAAAGCTCAACTACAAGTAAAAGTCCTGGATAGAAACAGAAGCATATCCTACAATATCTCACTGGTGGGAAAATAGACCAAAATGGAGTGGGGTTTATCAGGCGGTAAAAAGGAAAGCTGCTAACAGAGAGTCAACCTCAGAAAACCAGAATGAGTCTGTGAAAACACAAAGAAGAAAATACTTAATCTTAGTTTAGTGTGTTGACTGGAATTGTGATTATAAGTTTGGGTGGGCCACAGAAAATTGTAAGATTTCACATCCGACTGTGGCATTCTTAAGCTGGGAAAGGATTCCAATCCAAAACAAAGTCCTCATCATGGGAATCATTAAATTGTGTGTATTATTGCCAGAAGTTTTTTATCATAATCTTTGCAGAAAAATGTTCTACCATTATCTGTATTTTGTTGTGTGATTATTTTATAACAGAGTATTGCATTTTATGAGCAGGTCAATGTTTTGTAAGGAAAAATCGTAATACTGTTAAGTAGAAGCCGAAGGTGTTAAAAAAAAAGCATAAGGTAAAACAAATGTATTCCAGAAAAAGTGTACGGTGGCATGAAAATAAAATACTTAAGAACGCTACATAATAACGGTTCAAGGAACATGGAAAGATTGTCAATTATTTTCTCTAATCTAAAGATTCACTTCATTAGGTACACTTTACTAGTACTAGGTTGGACCCCTTTTTGCCTGCAGAACTGCCTTAATTTTTCATGGCATAGATTCAACAAGGTGCTGGAAACATTCTTCGGAGATTTTGGTCCATATTGACATGACAGCATCACACAGTTGATGTAAATCAACTGCACATCTATGATATGAATCTCTCGTTCCACCACATCCCAAAGGTGCTCTGTTGGATTGAGATCTGGTGACTGTGGAGGTCATTTGAGTACAGTGAACTCATTGTCATGTTCAAGAAACCAGTTTCAGATGATCTGAGATTTGTGACATGGTGTGTTATCCTGTTGGAAGCAGCCGTCAGAAGATTCAATTCAATTCAACTCAGTTTTATTTATATAGCGCCAAATCACAACAACAGTCGCCTCAAGGTGCTTTATATCAGAATCAGAATCAGAATTATTTTTATTGCCAAGTTTGTACACAAACGAGGAATTTGTCTTGGTGTCATGGTGCAATACAGTGGTACAGAAGTGAATATATGGAATTTACAATATATACATATTTTAGGGTAAAGACCCTACAATATTAGCCAGAAAACTCCAACAGTCAGATGACCCCCTATGAGCAAGCACTTGGCGACAATGGGAAGGAAAAACTCCCTTTTAACAGGAAGAAACCTCAGGCAGAACCAGGCTCAGGGAGGGGCAGTCACGCAGTAAAATATTGTGGTCGAATGCTGCACTGAGGTCTAACAGGACAAGCACAGAGATGAGTCCACTGTCAGAGGCCAAAAGAAGGTCATTAGTAACCTTCACTAGAGCTGTTTCTGTGCTGTGATGATTTCTGAAGCCTGACTGAAACTCTTCAAATAAACCATTCCTCTGCAGATGATCAGTCAGCTGTTTTGCAACTACTCTTTCAAGAATTTTAGAAAT
>VUQI01008408.1:5492-23185 GCA_015106735.1 Paratilapia polleni | reverse complement strand
CTCACTATTATCAGGTTGTTCTAAAAGCTCCCTGAAAAGCCTTCAGTTAATCCAGAATGCTGCAGCGAGAGTACTGACAGGGACTAGAAAGAGAGACCATATTTCTCCCATATTAGCTTCTCTTCATTGGCTACCAGTTAAATCCAGAATTGCATTTAAAATCCTTCTCCTCACATACAAAGTCTTGAAAAATCAGGCCCCATCATATCTTAAAGACCTCATAGTACCATATTATCCCAATAGAGCACTTCGCTCTCAGACTGCTCTCCCATAGTGTGTCTTTTGTCCTGTCTCCCTCTGCTCTCTTCTGTTTCCCCTCACCCCCAACCGGTCGCGGCAGATGGCTGCCCCTCCCTGAGCCTGGTTCTGCTGGAGGTTTCTTCCTGTTAAAAGGGAGTTTTTCCTTCCCACTGTTGCCAAGTGCTTGCTCATAGGGGGTCATCTGACTGTTGGGGTTTTCTGTCTAATATTGTAGGGTCTTTACCCTAAAATATAAAGCACCTTGAGGCGACTGTTATTGTGATTTGGTGCTATATAAATAAAATTGAATTGAATTGAATTGAGCTCAGAGCATTTAGAAAGCAATGAGAAGTTGAGGAAGAGCATCACGAAAAGCACATAATTTAAAACTTTTCCCACTAGGTGACACCATTTTACCAAGGAGGAGTTGAGGTATTTTCTGATGCATGCTGCTGTTTAACTTTTGATATTTTTTTCTAGCCACCCCATTTCCTCAAGTGGCCTTGCCTTTCCCCCCAGCCGCCATTGTAAATAAAAATGTCTTTATAATGACTTGTCTTTTTAAATAAAGTTTACATTGACTCACTACATGACCTCTCTTGTGGTACAAATTGGTATTACACAGGTAGAGCCCACCCCTAGTTCAACTTCAGTTGATATTGCTTCAACACAATACAAAGATGTTTTGGACATAAAGTTATAGAAATTTTTTTCTTCACTTTCTGTTGATAGCTTTAGTGGATTTTGGAAAGTTTTAAACTATTTTTAAACATAAACACTTTTAAAATAAATACTTTCAACTCACATCCAGAGTTTTACTCAACAACATAACAGTACAGCTGCACCTCTGTGAGTGACTCAGTGGTAGTCACTTTACTTTTAGTCAGCGTCTTGATAAGCTGACGCTGTAATAAAGTAGTTACTGAAAAAATGTTATTGAAAACATGAGGCACAGTAAACTGGACTAAGTCTAAGCATGGACTGTTTACCATACACATACTCATTTATATCTTGTAATTCCACTCATACTCATTTAGTTTAGAATTTGGATAATAAAACAATGATAGAGTTCCCTTTATGAAAGATTGTATGGAGTCACAGAAGCTAGAGCAGCAGCAGCTAGCCTGGAAGTGGAAATGAGAATGTAGGTCTCTTTTGCTTCCTTGACTTGACTGATTAAAACTTCATTTGTAAAAGCTGAAAATCACAAGGAGTGCAGCAGGGCAAAATCATGACATGTAATTCATAATAGATTTAGGCTATTTTTATCCATAGAAATGTATATTGAAAAAATTTAAGTCATATTCACAGCTAACAAAGATGATATAGAGATGGTTTATTCTATAAAATAGGACAGAAGCAGCTGCCAGTGATGAAAGAACAGATAGTAGTAATGGGGGGAAAAATGAAGGCAGTTGGTGGAAAAAAAATAAAGTTTTTGTGATAGAGAACACAGAGGAGGGAATAATGAGAGACAGACAGAGAGAGCAGAGGAAAATGGGGCTCTAAAAATTAACACGCTGCAGAAGAGAGAGAAATGGAAACGGAGCAGAGAGGAGAGAACGCTGACAAATCCCGATGAATAGCAAAGCCAACCTGATTCTAATACTTACTTTATCACGCAGCCAGACTTCTCTGACAAATCACTTAATATGCAAATAGTGCTGCATTTATTCCAATGACAAATCACACAGTCACATAAACAGATGTATGAAATACAGTGCACACACACATTTAAACACAGGTGGTAACACATGCACAAACACACAGATGGTTTATTCATCTGCTGTACTTCAATGCTGTATAATAACTACTGTATTTGTATCAATTATAAATACTGCATACTGCAGAGGATAAATGCCACAGTTTTATTTGCACTGCAGGTTGTGTGCATGTAAATATATATTTACAAGGTACTCTTTGTGCCTTTTATTAGGGTTAGTGACTTGTTATCTCCATCTACAGTCACTTAAGGAAGTATTGTGACCTCAGACCCCTTTTGCACAGCTAGATTTACTAAATCATGCAAATTAGCACAAGGCTGGAGTCGCCTCTGGGAGTGGAAAGTTCATCCAGAGTTCTACGAAAAATGCACAAATTTATATGCACACACACAGCCATTTTATTTCAAGCAGAGTCAGATATGGATCTGGATAAATCTGACAGCCCAGGTGGAGCACAGGATTTATCCACAGAAAGGCTGCTTTATTACAAGTCTGCCATATAAACCTGAAATATGTGCCTAACATTATTTACCACCTGATCCTGACCGATCTGTGTATTAATGAAGTTACTCCTACTGTGCTACTTGTGTAAATGCATGTCTCTCTCATTTATTTCATGCATGCTGTGTAAGGCTCATAGACAGTATAAAATGTGGATGTAGCCACTGTGACGTCACCCATTGGTTTGTAAAGCTCAGTTATGAGTTATTTTCACCGTCGCCATCCTGCTGTTTTGAAACCACATGTTTAGGATGGATCTGACTGTAAAACTGCACAGTCACTGGTTAAGAGCTTGTGATCGACAGAAAGATTATCCAGGATATGCCCACTGGCTACAGACCTGACACTTTGAATGACTATAATTTACAAAATAGACTTAATGCTTATTCAGTATGACCTGAAACTAGCAACTGGGCCCTTGAAGTCATCAGGAAAGTGTTTACTTACATCACAATGAAAGGACGCCAAGGACTGTTTGCCATAGACAACTACACAACCAGAAGTATTTTTGCAACCACAGGTATCAAAGAATTTGTCTCAGCCAGACGTGGGCAACAAATAACCAGTTTCTGCAAAATTACAAATTGCATTCAGTCACATCTTGAGTCCACATGTGGCACACTGAAAGAATTAGACATAATATAGCGAAGCTCAAACCTGTGTGTGTATACAAGGTCCTACTATTCACACATATCAGTACAAAACCCAAGCCGTGAAGTCCAAGGAACTCTAAAGTCCTCTTCCAGGATCAGGGGCATGATAAAGTTTTGACCAGGACCACAGTGGCCTCAGCAACTGTGAAATGAAAAAAGTTTGGAATCACCACAACTCTTCTTAGACTTGACCAGCCAACCAAACTGAGTAACTGAACAAGAAAATCGGGTATGTGACCAAGACCCAAAAGTCACTCTAATAGCTTTAGAAATCTTGCCAGAATGGAAAAATCTGCTAGAAAGACAACCATCGCACAAGCTCTTTGTCATTCAGGCCTTTACAGTAGAGCAGCCAGATAGAAGCCAATATCAGTAAAAGACAAAGAAAAGACAAAGTAACTCAGCCACGAAGTGGTAGGCTATGTAAAATCACAGAGTGGGGTCAGTGGATGCTGAGGCGCATAGTGCGCAGAGGTCACCAACTTTCTGCAGTCAATAGCTACAGACCTTCAAACTTCATGCGGCCTTCAAGAACAGTGCGTAGAGAGCTTCATGGAATGGGTTTCTATGGCCGAGCAACTGCATCCAAGCCTTACATCACCAAGTGCAATACAAACTGTTGGATGCAGTGGTGTAAAGCACGCCGCCACTGGACTCTAGAGCAGTGGAGACGTGTTCTCTGGAGTGACGAATCACGCTTCTCCATCTGTCAATCCAATGGACGAGTCTGGGTTTGGCAGTTGCCAGGAGAACGATACTTGTCTGACTGCATTGTGCCAAGTGTAAAGTTTGGTGGAGGGGGGATTATAATGTGGGGTTGTTTTTCAGGAGTTGGGCTCGGCCCCTTATTTCCAGTGAAAGGAACTCTTAATGCTTCAGCATACCAAGACACTTTGGACAATTTCATGCTACCAACTCTTTGGTAACAGTTTGGGGATGGCCTCTTCCTGTTCCAACATGACTGCTTACCAGTGCACAAAGCAAGGTCCATAAAGACATGGATGAGCGAGTTTGGTGTGGAAGAACTTGACTGGCCTGCACAGAGTCCTGACCTCAACCTGATAGAACACCTTTGGGATGAATTAGAGCGGAAACTGCAAGCCAGGCCTTCTCGTCCAACATCAGTGTCTGACCTCACAAATGTGCTTCTGGAAGAATGCTCAAAAATTCCCATAAACACACTCCTAAACCTCGTTGAAAGCCTTCCCAGAAGAGTTGAAGCTGTTATAGCTGCAAAGGGTGGGCCGACATCATATTAAACCCTATGGATTAAGAATGGGATGTCACTCAAGTTCATATGCTTGTGAAGGCGGATGAGCAAATACTTTTGGCAATATAGTGTATATTATTGCAGATAGATCTTTTTACTATAGTGATCCTGACTGAATTCCAGTTGATCCTAAAGGAGGATAAGATTATCTGTAGCAAAGTAATGGCAATGGATCCAAAAGCTGTTGAGATCTTTCACTTGAACCCACGAATTTTAACTTTGGTAGCACTAGAGAAAAAGTCAGGTGACCATCGAAATCATTTGAAAACATCACCTGGGAACCATCAAGGTCTGTACAAAATAGCCGTGGAGTAGATGTTGAGATATTTCACTGGATAAGTGAAATCTTTGACCAGCTTGTAGTGGCTAAATATGACTTGATGAGAAAAAAGTCATGAAAAGTGGGGATATATACTCAGGGGACCATGAATGTCTGTGTAAAACTGGGCTGCTGAAACACTGTCTTAATTCTCCACCCGGTGGCACTCAATGCAAAATGGAGCACAAAATCTGAATAGGGGCTGCCAATCTTTTCTATAACAGCCCCACTTGTTTATCTGGTAATTACACTCGTGCCCAGAAATCAAAAATTAATGTGCTTTTGATTTATAGGTCTTTAAGTGCTCCCCATTAGGAAGCAGCCACAAGTGTGGGGGGAACATTCTCTGTGTGCAGCACTTTCATTTCGCATAATGCAATTCAGTGAAATGAAATGCAACAGAATGTGTGCATGTTGGCAGCCATAAAGAGTTACATCAGCAGGATGGAGAACAGAACAGTCAGTGGGGATTATCATACAATCAAAACAACACTGTGAGTGCTGTCTGAGTTGTTTTCTTGGTCTTATCTGCCTGCTATTCTAAAGAGGCCAACACCACAATAACGCCATGTCTCCCAGTTTACAATCTGCCGTCAATTGTACAATGCATTTGCTTTGTTGTCTTTGTTTAAGTCAAGGATGAATGGTCACATGAGGACACTGCTAGATTAACTAAGTCCAATTTATAAAGCTCCCAACTGCTTTTGTGTTCTGTTTCCATACAGCTGCATAAAGATGAGCAGAAAATGTTTTATAAATCACTGCAACAACCACTGCAGGTCATCAAAACTGCTACAGTCCACCGGCATATAATCTTTGTATCCAGATATAATTTGAAAGCTGAAGTGCAAATTTAGTACTGGTGTGACTGTTGAAAATAACTGATACAAATATCTATATTATTTTAATACACATCCAACCATTTAGTCAGTATTCATGCTCTGTGGCTTCAGGCTTTGTCATTCCTTTGGACAGAAATGTTCCATCATCTTGTTGACATTTTCACTGCTGAGAGTAGGTTTGTTCTTTCAGCTGGAAACTTTGCTTTATAGTCCCTCTGCTCTCAGTCTGTTTTATTGTTGTTTTATAGATCATATCATCACTGCTAATGATTTAGATTTTTTTAAGTAGGCAGTTAATTATCTAAAAATATTAATCTAGAACTTAAAAAGAAGCAAGTCTTTGAATGTATACTACAGTACACCCACCCTGCCTAAATCCTTTGTTTCAATCAATTAAACACTGAGCTTCTTTGAATTTCTCAAAGTATGCTTTTGCTATTACTTATTTTCTGTCATATACATATACATTCTGTTAAAATGCTGGATGATCATATTAAACATAGTCAGAATTTCAATTAATGAGATCAGTATATATTTTTTGCGGCTTCTGCTTCACATTAAAAGCATTTCACTGGAGAGATGTTTGCCACTTGCTCTATTTCTGACAGTAGGTCCAAAAGAAGTGTCCTGCCCTCAGGAGATACACATCATTTCCAAAATGTTGAACTAAAACACTTGTCGTTACAACCAGAAATCAAAGGTATTGCATAAAACAGAACTGTAATTCAAAGGAGTATTTTTAAACCCTGTTTTCATCAACTTTCAACAGACACCTTGGAATAGTGTGAAACCCTTGGCAGGATTGTATAACATGTTACTTGTGTGAATGTGCCTGCAGAAAAACAGTCCTAAAGAACTGCTGTAAAACTTTGAAGCAGATCTTCTCTTAAAATCTTGAAACAAGCTGAATGAGCCATATTTTTAAAGGACAAAGCTTGTCTGTCAGGCTGCAGTCTGTCAGGTTTTTCTAGTCTGCACTCAAATACGCAATTTGCACATATTTTCACTGTATAGTAAAGAAAACCTCAACATTGCAACCTATTTGTAAACCTTTTACGTTTGAGTCAGGTGTAAAAAAAAAAGTGAAAGAAAATAATCTCACAAATTTAGATAATATTTCCAAGAAACAAACAGAAAATAAATAAAAAATAAATAAAAAAAATATAAATCATATAACTGTATTTTATTCTCATACTCAACATGCCCCAGGCCACCTCCTCCAGCTCCCCCTCACTTGTAACAATTTATTTTTTTTATTGATGCTACCAGGCCAGTTTTACCACTCATAACATCTGCACTTTGTCTGATTAATCAAATTAGCAGATTTTAACACAAACAATCCCTCCACTATCAATTAAATTACTAAATTACTTGTTTTCACTGATAGCTCAGTGCAGTTTTGCATAACAATTGTCATCATCCTCCACAGTTGATACTGCTCTGATACAGTTGAGAAGCAAAGTATTACACTTTGAATGTGAAATCTACCTGCTCTCTGCCCTTACGTTTATCCTTAGTACACCACTGGACTGTTTCCTGTCTACTGGCTCTGTCCCTGCATTATAAGCGGACCAATTTAAAAAGTGATTTTTAATTTCATCTAGTGAGTCAAACTTGTAAGCAAAGGCATAGAATTAAAATGACAATTTCCATCCCTGGAGAACTTCAAATGTACAGAAAAGGTAAAACACTCTTACAATATAAAATATGTGTGTATGTGTGTATCTTACTATTTGAAGGTAGATGCACAATGGACACACCTTGATAATGATTAACCATCAAATGTTAATTTTAGTATTCCTGGTATTCCTCAAACTATGTCTTTAACAATGTTCTAGTGTTGTAATGTTTGAAATGTTGTTACCTAAAAAGTTTATGTGTATGTAATAACATGTGTCTAATAACATGTGTGTGTTGTTGTAGATTATATTTTGTGATTTGTGATTGTGACAATACCTAAGGATTGAATATGCTATACATTAACTCATTTGTGCAGCTCCTGGGAGAACAACATCCATATCGTCTGTAGTGGAGATTTGTGATGACAGCTGTGCAAATGAAGGTGTACCAGAATTTATTAAAGATGGAGAATAAACATGCTGTAGTGATTCAGCGCTGCCTGGGCAGCACCATACATCCAATTAGTGGTCCCAAGTGAAGCTAGAACTGATGAGACAATCTCATATAGTTACCCCAACCCTGCTCCCATAAACACATACAGCTCCGGAAAAAATTAAGAGACCACTCCAAAATTATCAGTTTCTCTGATTTTCTTCCAAGGTTATCCTGGAAGAAAACTTGCTGCCTTCTGCTCTGACAATGTTCCCCAACTCTGAGGATTGTTTTCTCCAGCAGGACAATGCTCCATGCCACACAGCTAGGTCGATCAAGGTGTGGATGAAGGACCACTAGATCAAGACCTTGTCATGGTCAGCCCAATCTCAGTAACCTTTGCTCTCCGCATAGGCCAACGTTACACATGGGGTCTGTTATCAAACTGATAAGAAAGAAAGCTGATAAGAAAGCGTGTGTTTAGAGCTCCCAGAGGAGGTGAATGTACCGTGGTCGTTTCTTTGGCAGGACAACACCGCATGTCAAACAGAAGACAGCAAGTTTTCTTCCAGGATAACCTTGTACATGGCTTGATTTATGCATCCTTTACAAAGACAAATCTGCCCGACTCCAGCCTTACTGAAGCATCCCCAGATCATCGCCGATCCTCCACCAAATTTCACAGTGAGTGTGAGACATTGTGGCTTGTAGGCCTCTCCAGGTCTCCGTCTAACCATTAGACGACCTCATCAGAGAAGATGACTTTACTCCAGTCCGCTATGGTCCAATCCTTGTGGTCTTTTGCAAACTTCACCTGGCTCTTGCAGCTATTGTCAATAAAAGTATAAATACAAGAATTTTATTCATTTATTTTAATGAAATCATGCAAAACAATACAGCCACTGGTGTTTTTAGCCATGAAAATGTCAGTGAAGCAGTCAGTTGATTTCTTGGTCCAGGCTGAAATATCTACACAATCTGTTCTTTACTTATTTTAGATTATTTGTTAGCAATTAATTAATTAGCTGTTAGTTTCTTGGTTTGTTGGTATTAGTTCTTTTATTGTGTGCTTTATTGTGAAGTGTTAACAGATACTGTGAACTGTAGAAAGCTGTCTAAAACCCATGGGTAGCTGGTGAAACCCCTCCTGAATGGTGAGGGGACTGTATGTGTTCATGTAGGCTTGGATTATCCAAGCTTTAGCTCAGCTGAAGGCGTGAAGATTAAATGCTGCAATGACCGAAGGCCAACAGACTTGACCATAGGGGCCAAACGGACTGTTATATCTGAGTCAGGCTCAGTCAGATCAGGGGAGATTTATTCCTGTGTCCTACAGTGGTTTAACTTAGGGGCCACCCTCTAAACCAGTAATAAATCAACACTGCTCCTCATTTGAAACCTTTGTTTCTTTTTGCTCCCTCATCTAATTTCTTAATTTATTTTTGGTGAGACTTCAGGCAAGAGGTATATCTGGGAATATAGCGGATCAGACAAACGGTCCCCAAATACTTCAGAGTGCATGGGCGCGTGCGCGCGCACACGCACACCCCTACACCTACACACATACACACACATGGAGCTGCTTTCTATCACTTAAGAGCACATAAGGCTGACATTGATTTCCTTGATTTGCCTAATTTCTCAATGATTATTTGCACACGTGGGTTTGTGTAAATAAATTTAGTAATACAAGTGCACTTACTAAGTCACTTACTAGGCCAGTTATGGATTTTTAGCAGTAACAGAAAAAAAGTTAACAGTAAGTAAAACTGGACAGGGAGATAAAAACATGGAAACTAAGTTCACATAGTTGGTGATTCTCTCAAGGGCTCAATCTAAGGCTCAGAGAAAGTATTTAAAAGGGGTTGAGAGTCGGTAAGGCTAAATAAGAAAAAGAAAACATTACCTTCATTATTTGTGTTGGAAGTTTAAGGTTTGGTTTGGGAAAAAAAAATATTGCATAGTTCCAGCTTTGCCCAAAATATAATCAGCAGCTGCAGCTTGAAGTTGAAGACATCTGTTGAAAATGATTCTGTAATGACATGTCAACAATTTGCTTCAATTTAAAAAAGGCTAGCTTGAGCTAAGCTACAGCCTGACATGACCTGTTCAAAAAAAAAGAAAAAAAATGCAATGGCAGGAGTAAAAATAAGTGGGTTTAAAAAGTTGCTAATAAGGAATGTTCTATCTTGTTGGTTAAATGATAGTAATTCTATTCAGAAACTGTTTCAAAGCAGTGTATTTTACTGCTGACATTTTGAGTTGTAGTTGGATTTTGGCTGAAAAAGCCTGTAATAATAATAATAACAATATGTCTTAGTTCTATTCAGTTGTCCCAAAAAGCCTTTAAATTATGACAGTGAGTCAGTATACACAATAGCAATTGGACAGAGAAGCAGCAAAAGAATGTCATTTTAAAATAAATATTATTTACTCTTCTGCTTTTGCTACGGTGAGTATATTCTCTGTATAAACATTAAGAAACATATAATTTATCACAATATATGCTACAATTAATATGACTAATGATACATTTATTTATTTAATATGTATGCTCTCCAGAGCTCTGCTGTATCAAACCATTCACGATAATACCGGTATAAATTTTTACATGATTAAAAAAGTGTCATACCACTATATCAATGATATAGCAATGTCTTGTGCTTACATTCCCTAGCACACACACCAATGACACAAGCGCAGATATGCCTGAGAGGGATAACAGTGTCGACCTCCAATGATGATTTGGTACCTAAAAAGGAGCTACTTCAACGACCTCCAACAAAGCACAATACTTTGCAAAATATGCAAGAAAACTGTTCCCGCTAAAGGTGAAAAAAAAAAAAAAATTTGTTTCACCACTTGAGGCAAAAACACAGCCAGGCTATGGAGGCATGCGATGAGGAGATACTAACAGCTGGTGATTTGCAACCCCAAAGTAAACAAATGACTCAACTGAGCATCACTGGAGCATTCACTAGTTACACTCCATATGACAGGAAGAGCAAACGGTAGATTGAAATTACTGATGTGGTTACATGGTGGTGGAAAAGGAGGGATTTAATCAACTAAATATTTAATACTTTAAAAATTTCCAGGGAAAACACTACCTAGGCTTTTGTGCTTACATGTGACTTATGCTGTGTCACTGTATATAATGCTGTGTCACTACTATTGCACTATGCTGCTGCTGCTGGCACCTTGTTGCAGTAGATCCACACTTTGAATTAGTCTGCCATAAGTGGCAGTATCTCTTTGGAAAAGATGGATGGAAAATGCCCTTAATTTTGTTTGCACTAATAAATGCTGCTGCCTGCAAGCTGCAGTCACCAATAAAACATTGTTCAGTATTTTTTTTTCTTATTGTCATAAATATCATTATCACAAATTTCTTTGAAATATTGTGATATAATTTTGAGGCTATATTGCCCATCCCTAGTGCTGACAAGATCAGTCTCTGAAATGAATCTGGTAGTTCATGTTATGAGTTGCCTTATGTTAAAATAGACTAGTCAGTTTTCCCATCCATGCTTTGAAGGATCAGTACTCAATGTGTACTTTCTCCCAGAGCTAGTGTCTGTAATTCACATTGGTTTGTGGTCTCACTTCATTGTGAAACCTTGATCTTTCACACACCCAGTCAATGCAACAGTGGTAAGGGACAATTGAATTTTTTTTTTTTTTTGTCTCCATCAATTCTTATAGCAAACCTCTGTCTCATTACCTGCTACAGCCTTCAAAAATAAAGCAAAAAACATGTTATTAGCATAAACAGTAAAAAGAAAAATATTTAATTGAATAGTTAACATGGGCTGTAGCGAAATTGTGGAGATTGGCCTGGAACAATTAAAAGAAAAGAAAAAAAAAACAGAATAGCAACCAACTCATTTCATAATTATGTTAGTATAACTTATTTGACAGTATGTTCGAGTTTATAATGGTTCCTCAGAGTGAAAGGAAAATTGTAGGTTGTCTTTGTAAATCATGCAGATTTCAGGCACTCTCAAACGAAACTCTGTTAAAACCTCTTTTTGTACAATATGGATGTCATTCTAAGTGCAATAAGACCAAAATCTGCAGGCTTGTCCAGTCACAAGATGACTCAAGTAAAAAAAAAAAAATCACAGCGTAATTACCTTTTAAGCTGTCTGGCATGCCTTTTTCAGATTCTGAAGGGTGTGATTAGTAATTAATTGTGATCTGTATGTTACCACTGCCTTGTATAAATAGAAATCAATTTAGCATTTGACATTACAAGAACTTTAAAGATTAATTCTGTGTTTTAGAGGAATATTAGTTGGATATCTGACATCCAAACTTTCTGTTTCAGTTTTAATCAAATCCACCATCACTATATAAAAATAAACAAACTAAAACCAAAGAAAAAAAATATTTTCTTGTTAGTAAAACACTTACATGAAGTAGTATAAAATAATGTCAGAAACTTTGATTTACCCCAGAAGAAGTACCAATATGTAAGCCTCATCTTACACACACTCAATCAAAATTAATCAACAGACCCAAAACATATTATTGCCTCTTCACAGAAGATCTGTTTTGTCTTATTCCTAACCCACACCACGTATAAATCATTTACATATCTATAAGAGATTTGACAAGTCAGTATCCAGCACTGTCAATATGAATATAGCAGGTGTAATAGCAAAATACTTCCCAAACAATTAAATGTGTTCTAGACATTATCTGTATGAACTAGGGCCGCACAGTTTATCAAATTTTAATTTCAATCATGATTTCAGCTTCCCACAATTAAATGAACATGGCTGAGCGATACTGAAAATGCTCTGTCAATGGAGTGCAAAGCAATAGCAAATCAAGCACTCCCTAAATCACTGCCCGACGATGTGCCTGCATGTGTCAATCATAGCTGTTCCCTGCACCCTGCAGCTTGAAGTTTCCTGGATGTAGTCTGAACGAGTAACACTGCATTAAAAGACTTGTATACTACAGATAAAAGACCATCGAATCAAAATTTGAATGTCTGGAACAGCAGAAGACAAAGAGCTTGTCCCTCGAACCGGATTATCGTCCATTGTTCGGAAATACTTTGGATTTAGCTCATGTGATGCTAACCTAGAACAAATCATAGGCAGAGTGCTGCAGAGTTGTCTGTACCGCAAAAGCAACAGAACTAACTTATTTAGCCACCTGAAAACACACCTCTAACTGTAGTACAATGAATGCATGAAGGCCAAGAAAAACAATGCAGTGGTTGCTAATGTAAATCACCCAACATCAGCATATCCATCCAACTCACTAAGATGAACTGAAATCACCAAATATAAGTGGCCAATTAACACAGTGACTAAAGAAGGCTTCAGGAAAATGGTCAACACACTGGACAAAAGATACTATCCCCTTGCGCAATTATTTTTCCAAAGTGGCAATACCTGTGCTGTATGCAAAAGGTCAGTCCAGGGAATAGAGAGGGCTCTCAGAGCTGCTGAGTGCTTTACTGTAAGTTTTAGTCACATCCATCATGCAGGTACAATGAATGGAGTGAAAGACTTTATACTTTGCTTTTAAGATATGCACTAAGATCAGAACACCTTTCTTTTGTCTGCAAAGAAGTATTAATTAATAGGAATGTAGCACAAAGTGAAAGCAGTGCCCTGTTGACTTAATTGTGTTCATTTTTGGTACAATATTTTTATTTCTATTTTTCTTCTAAGAGATGCACTGAATTTATGTGAATAGGTCGATCAGTTTTATTTTGCTACAAAGATTTGTACGTTAACAGGAATGTTGCACAACACGAATGTTAAAGCAGTGTTATGTTTACATGAAAGTGGATTAAAAAATATTTTTGTCACTAAAATCAATGAATAATTGTGATAAATAATTGTGATCTCAATACTGATCAAAATAATTGTGATAATCATTTTGGCTATAACCCAGATATCAACCAAGACCAACTGAACTACAATTCAAACAATCAGTTTATATCATGAGAAGCACAGTCATTAGATATGCTTACAGTGTTTTGGTAGAAATTTTATGTCACCTACCTATCAGAATTTTGCACACAATAAATGCATTGTGATTTAGGTCCAGCACACATGGATTGGACAGACGGTCGCTTTACAGTACAAATATTAGGATGACAACAGTCCATATGCATTCTGCCAATACACACAACACACAACCACATAAAACTGTTGTTGCTTTGAGACTGAACATATTTTTGAACACAGAAAAAGAAACTGAAGGTTCTGACACATGCAACCACAACAACCCTGAATGATCTTCTGAAGAATTATCCTCCTGTGAAATTTTACACAAAGGCATTGGGAAGCTTTCTGTGAATTTGCCTGACCTCACACGGTGGAAAATTGCCCAGCTGACACACTAGAGCTGAGGTTCCATTTCATGGTCTCATGGTTACCACCAAGCTGTCTCAGAATATAATTTCCCTTTGCTTTCCTTTGCTCTTCCACAGCTCTGTATTTTTCCCAATGCAGCACACTTATATCAAGCCATACATATGAAAATAAGTTCTCTTTTAAAGTCACGGATATAGTTTCCAAATTGCACGATGATCATAGTTTTCCAAGTGTCTCCGAGTGACAACATTTACAAAGTTTGCTGATAAGATATAATACAGTGAAAGTGTATGTTAGTAAGAATGGACATAAGGTTTTTGTTATTTGGTTACATTTGATAATAAAGGTAGGGAATAGGTTTAAAGATAGATAGATAGATAGATAGATTTAAAATCCTATTGCAGTTTATTGTGATATGCAATACATAAACTGACCATTCCATATTTCTTGGTTCACTTTGTGAGAGGAGAAGAAAATCTGTGGAGTTCTGTGGTTTGATACAAAGCTCATACTCACAAGCTCTTGAGTAATGATAGAGCATCTAAAGGAAAATGCAACAAAGAAATTAAGTTATTGAAGATAGTTTATGAAGTTTAAAGACATGTCATGGACCTGGGTTTTGGACCCAGATTTTTCAGTTTGTGGACTGTGAATTCTTGTTTGTTATTTAATGTTCTATTTGGTTCTTAATTTATTTCAAACAATAACAAACTATCACACCCCTTATTATCTTGAGCCTTAGTTCTTTGTTTCAGTTAATGTTTTGTGTCATTAGTATTCTGCTTAGGGGTTATTTTGTAAAGTCTCTTATTATTTTCTAAAGCCTCCCCCTGGTGTCCTTCTGTGTCAAGTTCCTTTGTCTCCGTGTTTAGTTACTTCCTGTTTTATTTTGATAATCTTTTGTCTCTTGTGCTTTGTATTTAGTTTAACTTCCCTTGTCTCAGCCGTAATGAGTTTCAGCTGTGTTAGTTCCCCACCTGTTTTCCCTTCCCTCATTACCTCTTGTATTTATTGTCCCAGTCTCCCTTTGTCGAGTCATCCCACATAGCTGTGTGCTCCTGGTTATGTATTCCCTGTGCTTTTAGAATTTGTATTCCTAGTGATTTTTGATTTTTGGATTCCCTGGCTTTATTATTCTTTTGTTATTCCTGGATTTTGGACTTAGTTAATCTCTGGACTCATAAGTATTAAAGCTTGCCTTATGTTCCACTTCTGTCTCCCGTGTCCTGCATTTGGGTTTGCAATAAATCTACCATTTACACAGCAGGTTATGACACGACACTGTGTTTCATTGGGTTCAATATAGTATTACTGAGCAAAGTAACTAATTGCTTTCAAAAAGATTTTGAAAACATGCTTGACTATACAATACAGGTGTTATCATTCATATACACTGTTAGATGCCTGTGTGGGCTTACTATATAAATGTTCAGATCCAGTTGGGAAAGGTGCTGAAGTGATGGTAAGAGACCCTTAGATTCAGATTCAGAGAGTCAATGCTGAGAACTTTTATTGCTTTTAAATTTCTTCAGGTTTTCTATTGTAGCATTGTTTCTGTATATACGGTTAAAACTCTGCAAATAGATTAAAGAAAAATATCAATAACTTGAACAGAGCAGGTACAGAACTGAGAATATGGACAAGAGCATATATAATAGTATATATAATTACAAAGTCAAACTTGCAGAATACAAACACACACGCACAACTGGTTCCAAGAAGGGTAGAACAAAATAAAATAAGCTGCTAATACAGACTTGTAAAGGACTGGGTGGTTTCTGAGAGAGTGAGGGCTTTCTTAAGCAGACGTGTTTGATTCTTCCACTGCTTGGTAACTACGTCGGTGACACTTCTTTGAGACTTCTGAAAAATTTAGTGATCAAAAATCTCAGCGTGGATGTCTAAGAACTACTGTTTTCCATTGTTAAATCAGCTTTGTGTGCTTCACATTATTGTATTCTTATGCTGCCGCCTTATAACAAAAACATATTGCAAGTTAGAACACAAACATTTTCTTCTGTATTGAAACATATATAATAACAGTACTTATAATCTGTCCTCCCCCTAGCAGTAAGGTGCACAAAAGCAGTGAAAACATCACTACAGCAACTTCAGTCTTTTCTCTTCCAAATAATATTCTAACCTTTTGCTTGCAATCTGTTTATGTGTCCTACCCTGTGTGAGTTTAGCAATGTTGCAGTGATGCTATAAGTCAGCAAATAGAGTCTTTATTAATAGCTGCAATGATGACCTGAACACAAAAAAACTGACCCAAGTTGTAATTAAATCTCAACAGCATTATTTTCAAAACATGTGTGGTAAAGCAACACCCTCTAATAACAGGGTTATTCTTTGCAAGACTATTACCCCACATGGAGGAAAAAACTGGTTGCCATAGTGAAAAAGTAGCTGCGGATAAGAGCTCCATAAACATTTTACCCAAAATCAAAAGTAAATAATAACTGCAGGTCACTTTAACCAAATATTCTCATTGATGGATTTTATTTTTTTTCAACAAAGACAGAAAATTCTGAAAGCTGTCTGTCATGACATACCATAACATTAAATAAGTAATTCACATGCAGCACTATAAAGGACATTGCTGACATTTTTGGATACTTCATCAAGGTCTTGGAGTGTGGCTGTGACTGTTACAGGGTCAAATGTGCAGCTGCTCCCTTGTGCAGAGGGAGCACATACTGTGGGATTTCTCCTTGGTGAAGTGATCGCTTGCAGAATGGTAAAGCCCAGCACTCACAGACTTGGGGTGACTTCTGATCACCTCACTGGGATAAATGTTCCTCCAGCTAACTGTGGATGAACTGACGCTTGCAATTTCAGTGTCCAGTGTGGCAGCAAAAGGAGGATTCAGCCTTCAGAACTAAACATAAAAAATCAGATATGAGATATTTGCCTGTTTTAGGACAAGGATTGCTGTGTTTTAGTGCCTGTGCTGTTACTGCAGAAAAAAAGTCATCTGTTTCTTGTGGTATTGACCTGAAGTGACTGCACAGTCTGTGTTTGTTTATCTTTTCTTTCTATGCCCTCAAAAATGCGTCCTCTTTTCTCAGTATTAGTTATTGTGATTGAGTTGGGTTTTGTTTTTTTTATGTAAAGCTATTAAATATGTCTCGATATGATTAAAAAAATGAAAATTAAAATGACAGGTTAAATTACACTGTGATGGAATTTTTATGAACCTGTCTGTCAAAATGACATACAAGAGAAAGTCTAATGGAACCTCTGCTAGTGAATGTGTAAGACAACAAACAAGTAACTAACTGTAACTGCTGAGTATCCATCAGTCATCTACCTATTCCTTTCAAAAACAGTAGCTAGATGGCATATAAACACTAAACTATTCTATTACATTTGCCAGAATATCTCAAAAGATGGCTTTTTCATCAACTTTTTGTTACTGTAGCTATTGAATGACACTCTAATATTAAATATTTTTCCTTTCATCATAGCTACTCAAGATTTTCTGATAAACATGCAACTTGTAATTGCTGTATTACCCTAATCATCTGGTGTAATTTTAAGGCTTTGCTTCTTTTCAGGCTCAGGGTAATAATACTGAAAGTATATCGGAGATTAGCTTTATTGCTATTTGCTCAGAACATTTTGTCTTTTATTTCTACTCCCTGTAGTCCTTTATATCAAGGATGTAAAAAAACACGAATGCCGTAATTCTGTTGGTCTACCAGATAAAACACTCATTTTTTTAAATAATATGCAATTACAGCAA
>VUQI01008396.1:4625-19476 GCA_015106735.1 Paratilapia polleni | reverse complement strand
AAGTTAAAACATTAGTAATGTGTTGTTTAAAAATGAATATGAACTTGTTTTTTTGCATTATTTGAGGTCTGAAAACACTGGACCTTTTTTGGTATTTTGACCATTTTTCATTTTCTGCAAATAAATGCTCTAAATGAAAATATTTATATTTGGAATTTGGGAGTTATGTTGTCAGTAGTTTATAGAATAAAACAAAAATGTTCATTTTACTCAAACATATACCTATAAATAGCAAAATCAGAGAAACTGATAATTTTGGAGTGGTCTCTTAATTTTTTCCAGAGCTGGTACAATGGTGGATGGTCATATATATCCCTTTCAGTTTTCTTTTTCTCTATTTTTGGGGTCTGATGATCCCACCCACAGAGTTCTTGCTGTGAGTGCTGTGAACAAAAAAGCCCCGCCCACCTGCTGTTCCAACCTTGTGTTTTTGAGAGGCAGCCAATCAGAAGAAAGTTGGCTTCAAGATAGGGGCAAGGGAGCTAAGATAACTTGTTTCAGAGAGTGGATGAAATGCAAGGCGGCATCAAGGCTTGGCATACGATAAATAGGGATTATTTTGAGCTGTGACTCATGCAAAGCTACTCTACTAGAGCATAGCATGGATATTAGCAATATATTAGCAGCCTATTGGTTCTGGTGCACTGCAAGCCATATGGCCCCCTTGTCTTTGAAAGTACTGCAGATCCAACAATAATTTCTTTTATCCTGCTCATTTAATAGCCACATTTCTGTAGACAGCAGCAGAAACCTGAGGAAAGTGCTATTTATGAGGAGCCGTTTGACAGACAGACAGGCCTGCGATGGCTGCAGACAAGTGTGTTTGATGAAACATGGCAGGAGCCAAATCCCAGTCAGCCCTCTTATTGAACCTACTGAAGGAGGACTGTGTTGTGGAAAAGTTACCCAAAGTGGCTCAGAAAGAAGTGCACGCTTTTCTGCAGGTGAAGGGAAAACTGGCAAGCTGAGGGAATAATGTTTATGTATTAGATTTCAAACACTTCCGTCCTGTGAGGAAACCCAGATGTAAAGGTATGTTCCTCTGCCTCGAGGATCTGATGGATTTCTTCTTCTTTTTCTCCCTAATTTCCCAGCATTTTCTTCTTCTCCGTGCCACGATAGAGCGACAGAGTTTGGCTCGTCGTCATCTCAACACACAGAGGATTTTTGAGCTAAATATACATACAGGTTGAATGTTTTGCTTCTTTCAAAATTTACCATGTGGGCAAAGTGTGTTTTCTCACAGCCTCAGAAACCTTTAAGTTTGTGAAGTGGAATTTAAAAAAAATACCTACCATTAAAGGAGTTATATCAGTTAAAGGCGCTCCCTATAGACAAACCAATTTCTGGACCATTTATGTTTCTTTCAAGAAAATAGTCTGTCCTATGATGGCAACAGAACTTTAATCTTCAAACAATCCTTATCCAGCTCTAGTGGGTTTTTTTTTTTTTTCTCACCGCTCTTATCTTCTTATGTGCGCCGTCGCTGGAGTGAATTTATATATATTCTTACTTTCTTTGTCAGCACATATAAACAAACCCAAGGCCTTCACAAATACGCACCGCCCTGCTTTCAAAAGTCTGATAAAGTCTTTTTCTTTCTTTTTCCCGCTACTCACAGAGGAGAAAGCGGGTTGTTAGCTCTTTGAGCTGGCTATCAGAAAATCCGGGGGAAATTACGCTGAGCGCAGCAGTCGTACAGCAAAGGGTGATTACAAATTCAAATGGATGCTTTTACATCAATGGAAGGCTTTGAAGACCTCTTAATGAGCAGATAGCCGGAGTTAAACATTTGTGGAACTGCCATCTTCGAAAGAGAAGAAGGGGGAGAGGGAGAGAGGAGAAGAGGCGAGAGGAGAGAAAGAGGGGAGACGGGTAGGGTTTTGATCCTGGCAGATATCTGCAGGGCAGTGCTGAGCAACTGTCTATGTTGGACCAGTGGTTGTCTTTTGAGAGAGAGAGAGCTGTTCGAGGCTCTGTTTGGATCCAGGGGTCGATGGGGCTCTTCAGAACAAACTTGCACCAGGACAGCATCCCTGCTGTTCCGCACTGATCAATGTTTGTCAGATTTGAAAGACTGGCATATGTGATGAAAGCTGGATTGAGATACAAAGAGAGAGAAAGGGAGAACAAGAGGGCTGCGGAGAACTGAATGTACCACTAAATCAAATATTGAAAAGGAAATAAGAGGAAGAGACAGGACGAGAACAGGCGAGAAGGAGTCAAAAGAGAAATAAGCTGAAAAGAAATAGTCAGTGCTAAATAAAGTAAAGGGGTTTACTTAAAGGAAAGGGGGATGAAAAATAAAAGAGGGAAGCTATGAAAAAGAGACCGAAGCAGGAAAAGAGAAGGCTGAAAGAGAGCAAAGCAAAAGATAAACAAACACAGGGAGGCAGAGGGAGACGAAAGAGTTGTTCCTCCATCTCAGCAAAGCAGCGGGAGTCTAGTGGAGCTTTGAACTTGGCCCCCATTAGAGGCCTGATGACGGTTTGAAGTGAACGGTTGAAACGAGCCAGAGCATTTTAGATGTTAATTTGTTTTTGTTGTGTGTGCGTATGCGTGTGTGTGGGTGTATTTTCTCATCCTTTTCAGGGCTTCCGAATCGTTCATAGTCACACCCAATTTAACACAGCAGGATAAAATGCTTCCTTTAGCTTTGTTCTTTTCTTCTGTTTTCCTTTCGTCTCATTTTCTCTTACCTCCGTCTTTAGTTTCTGGAAGGAAGACAAAGATTGTTACAGCAGAACTTTAAGTTGAATTCTGCTTTTTTTTTTATAGAAAGCAAAAATGAATCTGTGGGGATGTTATCTTCACGTGACTCTTGATTTGGGAATTTTTTTGATCTTCCTATCTTATTTTCTCTGTTATCACTTGGGAGTGCATTGACAGAGAGATACGAATCTTTCAAGTGTTCAAATAGCTGGAATATTTTAGGACTACAACTCATTATTCTTGCACTCTTTTCCTTAAAGTGGACCTATTAGAGTTTTCTTATTTTCTTATTTTCTTATTTACTGTTATAATGTTGGATTCACATATTAAACAGGTCTGTGTATGATCAAGAAATTTTTATACTCTTGTCTTTGTATGATGTCATCGAGCTTGCATATCCTTAATATGCTTACCCCAGGCACGCAACTCTGGCTGTGAGCACAGAAGCCCCACCCACCTGCTGTTCAAACCTTCTATTTGCGAGTGGTGGCCAATCAAAAGAAAGCTGGCTTAAAGAAAGTAAAGCTGAATGGCTTGTTTTAGTCAGTAGATGATCTAAAGGGCTGCACCATGGCTCAGTGTCAGATAAATAAGGATGTTTTTGAACTGTGAATCATGCAAAGCTACCCTGGCAGAGTCCAAGACTATAAATATGGAGCTGGAAATGAGCAGAATATAATTTCTTGCATTGAGAATTGAAGATGATCATGGAGTTATTGTTTTGTTATTTATTTATTTATTTATTTTTTTGTATGACTGAGCTCAGTAGCAACTTCAGGACTTGCTCAATGAATTTACATTAAAACAGCTGAACTCACAAGACATTAAATCAAGTGCGTTGCTGGGAGAAGCTGTCAAACAAACCAGAGCAGGTCAGCTGACTTTTTTTTTATGGCCCATTTGACCTGTGACCCCTGGTTGTAGCTCACATTTGGTCAGCAGCAGTGAGATCAGATCAGAGAGCCAGTCTGGCACCACCACAGCTACCACCAGGTTAACTCCCAGCCTTTGTCCCCAAGCCTACCCAGTCAGGGTGACAGTTTCTGGGCGACATAGCTGGGGCAAAGTGCAGGGGCTGGTGGAGGGGGGTTGTGTGTCTGGATGGGTCTAGTGTGTAAACACTGAGCGTCTGTGATCTGGTGACACATGAAAGGCACCTGCCTGTGGGGTTGCCGGCCCATCGTCTATATGTCGGCATCCCCCACCCACCCACACACACTGACATCAGATTTATGTATTTATGCATTGCTGTGGTACAGCTCAAAGGGATATAGCTAGAGGGGGGGTGAAGGAGAGTAGAAGGGGAGCACTGCTGCTTGGTCTGCAGACAGAGACTGATGGGGTGCTGGAGGTTGGAGGGCAGCTAATGGGTGACATGAGAGATTGAAGGGCAGGAGGAAGAGGAGAGTAAGGGGTGTGAGACATCTGGAGAGCGATGATGCTGATTTATAACTTACTGCTTCAGTCCTTCTACTGGCTCTGTAGTAACTTGTGTGAGTGCAAATGTCCAAATATACATGAACATACACTCACAAACACTGAGATTTATGTGATTTTGAAATGAAGCTTTTTTTTTCACTCTTATGTTAGAATTATAATTCTGTCTCAACTGTCCATCATATCACCATAAACAGTTATGCATTTACAACATCCATATGAGACAATTTAGCTGTTGATTTAAAAGAAACACTGTCATGTTCCTGTAGTTCAATTTAAGCAAAAATGTGCAGTAGCACAATTTCAACACTAGTGGGTAGACAAGTTTCAGTATATCAGCAGGTGCCTCCTGCTTACAGCCATTCATTGAAGATAGCAGCCTTGGCTGACAGGGTGAGAGGTCATTGCCCAAAATTCATTGAATGTTTTGACCCTTAACCACAAGACTATCTCTGTTCAGCAGTGTTGGCCAAGTCCCGCATTCAGGCTTCCAGCTCAATTTGTCCCTTTTGTGCCAGAGCCAACACGAGGCTTTTGCTGCTGCTGCCGCTTTGGACAAATTTCAGTCTGCTGCTTCTCTGTTACTACCTTTCACTCTCCCCTCAGGTGACTCCCCACTGACTGGGTGGGGAGGCCCTAATGTCCCACCTACACTGTGAACAATCGTGTTTTGTGAACTGTGTTCACAGTCCTCCTGCACCAGCTGTTGGTGCTTGATGGTCATTCTCTCTCTGGGGTCTCTTCACAGCCCTCCTCCCTGTCAGAAAGATCTTTCCTCCGCTGACCAGATGACTTCATTTGGCCTCAAGGTTGTGGAAAGGGCAGCTTCAGGGAACTGGAGATTTCCCCAAAGATCTGCTTTTGTCTCCCAGGTGCTGTGTATGTGTTGTTTTGCTGTGATTTTTTTTTTTTTTTTTGCTATCTTGATTAAGCTGATTGGGGTTTACTGCCTTCTCCTGGAGGTGATATTTCTTCTATCTGTTTACTTTTAGCGTGTTGACAAGCAATCTTAGTACCCTGTCACGATGACACCCATACCTTCCCTGGGTCAGCGCTATTTTGCACATAATCAGTATGCCATTGTGTGCTTTTTCTCCTTGTTAGACATACATCTTGCACACTGGGTCTTCTCTCAGGCCCTGTTTGTGCAGATTCACTGGTGTTGTTGGTGTCCCGGAGGAGGAAGAACAAGATATTTTTGTATTTTTGGGAGGTTGCATCTTATCCAGGCTTTTTGAGACATAATCCTTCTACTTGTAAGTCTTTCCACTTTGCAGCCACCCTGGTAAGGCCTCTGGGCAGTTATTTGAGCATTTATTTTGAAGTATATCCAAATTAATTTGGGTAGAGCTTTAATTTTAATGGTCACTGGGACATAAAAACTACACATATAAAATCACCAGTCAAATGTGATATAAAAAAAAAAAGCTTAAAATATTTTCTGACTTCGTCTCAGAAAAAGGTTTAGAAACTCCTTTTCCCCCCTGCAGGTTATACATATGCTATGCTTGCCCAGAGTTACACAATTAACCTAATCCAGAGTGCAACCATTGTCAGTGTCTCTGGCTCATTCTGCCAGAGCACTGAACAAATGTCAAGCTAATTCACATTATGGATGATTAGCCAAGGTACGTTTACCTACATCTTCATTTTGACAACAAGTAGATATGAAACTGTCTCAAATTTGCACATAAGACAGAACCATACGGTTGGCTTGTATCTTTCCCAGTTTGGATATTGATAGGTTCTATGGGAGCAGTCATGATGATGGGAGCAGGACATCATCATTTTTGCCAGCATTAATCTTAATGTATTTCTACTATTTCAGTGCCGTGTCTCTCTCTTATAATGTCTCTGCTTGAAATTCCACTTAAAAGGGTTTTGCTCTCCTTCATTCTTCCTCCGGGGATCTTCTTTCTGCTTGGACCAAGGATCTGTTCTCACTGGAGCTAGCCTTTCAGTGCTACTAGAGTGGGGTTGCTCATAGGCCCTGTATTCTTGCACAAGGGTTGCCTACAATGCCCTTGATTTTTTTTTGTGGGCAGCAGTTTGAGCTGACCACCACCTGCTAGATCTTGTTGTGATCCCTCTTTCATGAATTCCTAGTGAAGCTCTCAAGATCATGGACAACCTGCATTTGACAGCTTTAAACTCCTCCACAACAGGAAAGAGGGAAATCTGTAGCTGGTCAGTTCTTGTATAGAGCCCAAATGATGTGAGGCTTCGAGGAATTTCTAGTAATTAACAGAGATGTATGGAGATTATCTTCATTGTGACAGATATCCTCTAACTGCCAGCTGCCAGCTGTAACCCAAAGTGCAGATTTATTTCTTTTCCTCAAATTTCACCCTCTGTCAAAAGGTGCTAAAAAGTGTTTTTGTAAATTTGGTTCATAGTTTTACTGACTTATAAAAAACTAATCAGTAATGTGAAAAGTACCTTCTATTGTACCTAACTACAAGTACGGTACTATACAAGTAAACTGACCATGTCAACCACAAGGTCTGCTTGTGCAGATAATGTGAAAAAGAAACACATAAACAAACCAAACATTTCTGCAGGCCATGAGTGGGCAAAACAGGAGATTTCTGACTTTATGCTGGGACACCTAGTGAGTTCACACTAGGATGTATTCTGTTGCTTTTGAAGAGCTGATGTGCCATGCATGATTCCATTTGAATTAGAATAAAAACTTTGTTTGGATTAAATTTCAAAAATTTTGTTTTCATTTAAATGATTTTAAAAGAGTATTTAAAGATGATTTTTGATGAATCCCAGTTAAATTCAGCTGAAATAATTCAACCTATTCAGCTTGTGTTCTCAGAGTCATGGTGTTCATGTCTGCCACTGTGGTTAAAGCCTAACTGAAGCTTCTAACAGTCATATCATATTATGTTTGCTCAAAATCACAGATGGTATTTTCATCACAAAAATGAACACAAGAATCATTTCAGCTCCCCGAACAGTCTTTTACTCTTTTGCAAACGGCTAAGTCTTCAAGAGTAGAGAGAGAGAGGGAAGGAGAGAAAAGGAAAGAAATAAAGGGGGATGTCTGGGTAACTTCAATAGCCTCTCTGTGTCCATCTAATATGGAGGGCTAGCATGCTGGGAGTTGGCCCTTTCCATTCAGACAGACCCCAAACTCATAAAGACCTCTTCTATGGCCCCCAACCTGAAACCCACCCACCGAAGCCCTCACTGGTATAGGCCCCTTCCATGGGAACTTGCAATCTGCAACGTAATCCCACTTTGGCCCCTGGAGAAGCCTTTCCAAACAAACCATGCGAGCCCTAATACCCAGGGCTTCACAAGTGGCTCCTGGCTAGGCCTGAGCTCCACCACCAACAACAACTTGGCCCTCCTTCTTCTTTTTTTCTCATTCTCTTGCTTTCCCTCTTTCCACAGATGGACGACAAAAGAAAGGGATCTCCTTCTAATTGCTTCGGAGATTGAAAAGCTGAGAGGGGTGGTGGGCGGCTACAGAGGGAAATGAGACGGAGGCTCTAGAGGCAGCGGGGGACTGTCAGTCTGGCTTTGCTTGCCCTGGGTGTGCGGTAGCTGGGATAAAGGAGCTGGCAGGACAGCCTCCGCTGCAGAGCTGAGCTGAGTGGATCAGAGTGGAGGCGGGTGACTCCCAGGGCCTGGCTTTACAACTCCGGCCAAACAGAGGACTATGAGAATGTTGAGGAGCTTCAGCAGCTCTGCTGGAGGTCTTCTTCACACATGGGAAAGGACGTCTGGTCCTCACAACTGGGATTCAGAAATCATAGGCTGTAGAGAACAGTGTGTCCAAGCCAAGAGGGAGTGTCCGACAGAGAGAGGGCAGAAACATAGTGTATTGGTAGCCATCCAAACACTGTGCTCTGTATGAACAGTTGAGCCACTGTTGATCAGTGGGGTTGATGATGAAGTGTGTGAACACACAGCTGGGGTGGTCCATGACCTTTGGATCTGTTGCCATGACATGCAGAGTTGCTAATAACACTCACACTCACATACAGACACATACCTTGACCTCTGGAGCATGCATTGCCACAAATCCAAGCCTCTTTCGCTTGCTCTGCATCACCCAGCAGCAGCTCTTTGAAGCTTGCCGGAGGAGTTTTGCTCAGCTGTCTGCTAGTGTGAAGGAAAGAAGCTTCTTTGGCGATGATGAAAATCAAGATAGCATTGCCAATTCTTTGCAGTTCAATAACAGAAGAATTTTAAAGGCAACACGAAAAACAAGTCAATTTTGGTGCAGCCGGAATACCCTCCACATAAAGTTTAAGTTCAAAGGTTGGATATGAAAGGGCCTGCTCTTCTACATGTTTAGCGACATGAGATCCAAAGGATTCTGGCCTTACTAGCTACAGAAATTTCCTTCAGTCTCCCCTCCCTGACCTCCTTTCATCCCTCCGCCTTTCTTCTTTTTAATACAAATCAGCCACTCAATGCCATGCACATGTTTTAGTGTTATTTGAACTCTGGCAGGGAACTTCAAACAGCTTTCAAAGTGAACTGAGTTTTTTCCTCTCGTGCTCTTTATCTCTTTCTCTTTTTGAAAGAACACAGCCATGCTTCCAAGTACACCTGATCAGAAGGTCGAGAGATGGGGATTATGATATGCAAATGAGGCTTTGTTATCAGTGCTGACATTCGTTATAAAGCTGAACAGTGGAGAGGTAACATGAAAAGGTGGCAACTCGCCCCCCTCTACCCCTTTCAGCATAACCTCTCCTCTCAAACACATTGGCCTACCTAAGCCCTCATTTTTTTCCTTTTAGATCAAAAGGTTACACCAACAAAGAAAAGCCTGTGTGGTAAAAAGAAAGTGCCCTATTCACACTTCCCTGCACTTCTATGCAGTCAAGACGATTGATTGGTCAGCTGGCCCTAAGGTGTGTGCACATCTCTATGTGTGGGATACTTTTAATGCAAGAGATGATATCTAGATTCAGCCTTGTTCTGATGAGAGCGTCGTCTCCTGTGCTGTTTAGGCAGAGCGCAGGACTTTGCAATTACCAAACACTGCAGAAAGGCTTTCATGTCTCTCCCCTGCTGTGACAGGATAAGTGTGAGGACACACAAATACACACTCTCACACGTATACACCAAAAGATTTAGTCTTCCTCTTTTCAAATGCACACAGAAACATGCATATGGTTGCCCCCCTGTTCAATCTGCATACGGTTCAGTTCAAAGGAGTCCAGGCGAGGTGGCGGTCTGTGCTACTTTTCCAGCTATTAGCCTGGCCCACCATCTGCAGTGATCTAGTGAGGAGTGGGTTTTATGAAGTTCATAAAGGGATGGTTATTAGAGCGTCAGAGTGGAGATTGGCTGTCTGGCCTTTGAGTTTAACAGCAGGGGTCCTGAGTGCTTTGATGTGAATCATACTGTTAAATAACTTTTGAGAGGTAGAGGGAGCCACTGAAACCTTACAAAAGGCCAAGCCCCTGTTATATAAGTGATAATTGACCCATTTTTGTTCCTCTTCCTCTTTTTTTTTTTTAACAACTTGAGTTACATGACAACAGCAATGAGATGGAAATGAGCCATTTCGTATCCATCAGTTTCCAATGCTAAGAATGACCTTTGAAGTTCAGTATAATACGGTGTCCAAGTCGTGCATGGTTCTGCCCAATTTGATCTTAGGTGTTTAATTTCCTTCATTTGTGGTGTTGCTGGTGGGGGCGGGGCTCAAACTGAGAAGGTGTTTTGAACCATGATGTCCTCCTAGTATGAGGTGAAGAAAGGCACATCGTTTTGGATTTCAGCCTTTTCACAGTTCACCATCATTGTAGCTTTGGGGTGAAAATGACAGTTCAGACATGAAATCTTACATAAGATCCTTGAGCATCTACCAGGAATTAAGGCCTTTATAACTTTCTATCATAAACATCAAAAGGTACAAACTATGAGGAACTATGGCAGGAACTTCTATACACTTTGTTTTTAATAAAACATTAGATGCTCTTTCATTTATTTCAAAGTTGTGCATAGAACCCTTTATACCAAATCCAGACCTGCTGCCATTTTTTCCAGGATGATCCTCCATCTATGACAAATGTAAGCAAGAAACACTAACACTGACCCACCAGCTTTGGTCCTGCCCAAAGCTAAAACCTTTCTGGACACTTGAGGTACTTCTTTACTTGTTAAAGCTTCAAAAAAAAAAAAAAAAAAAAAAAAAAAAAAAACAACCAAACCAAAAAAACAAAAAGAAACAAAGGAAATCCAAGGCAGTCCTAGAATTTTACCAGTGTAATGGGAGTAATAGAGCTCCTGCTCATATGGACACACAATGCATTCACCTAGTTTTATGTTTACATACATAAAACTGGGTGATATATGCATGCATATACATGCTCTGCAGCATTTGACAAGAATGCTGTAGAACCCTGCCTTTTGCAATTCAAAACCTATCACTGTTATCCTGTTCGGACGTTTTCCTCTGATCCTGTATTGCTCTTTTATATGATAAATCAAAATGATAAAAAACGAGATGAGAAATTGTGGCAGAAGTTAGTGGCTGTCCCAATACGAACCCTCTCCCTCCCTTTCCCCCGGTCAATAACCTGTAAAGATTTAGTGTTTAGGGCCCATTTTTTCCTGCGTTCAAGTCGCACATTGTCAAAGCCAACACTAAGTTTATTAAGGCTGGAGTCATGAGACTTGAGTGGAAATCAGGGAATACAGTGTTCACTGGGTAGTAACAAAGAAGGGAAACTCTGATTTCTAAACTGAAAGCTGACAGGAGGTGTATATGTTTGGTGCAAAATGCAAACTGAGCATCTTCAAAAAAAAAAAAAAATGCATTTAAAATAGATAACTAAAATGTTGATATTTGTGAAGTTTTGTGTTTCTACTCTGTCTACCTGCTGCCATGTCACAGTGTGAAGATTAGTTAATTGCTTCACATGTGTTATTGCTAAGAAGCCACGCTGAGCCAAAGAACAACTGGAGAAAGAAATACAGATGATAGAAATGGCTAAACAACAGGAAATACTTGAAACATGCAGTTTTTTTTACTGCACTCAGGTGCATTGATTTACATACTTGTTTATTTTGTCTGATTCCAAAATCCTCTCTTCCACCCTGTTAAATCTTCCACATAAAACTTAATAAGTGCTGACTTCAAACGGACAAATTGGATCAATTAGGGAGATCTCGCAACAAGAGCTATTTAGGCGAATAAACTTACCTCAAAATACCACAGAACTTGCAGTCATCAAGCCTGCATTATCTGCCAAATGACACCATACAGAGGTTGCTAGCGCTTTTCCATTAGGTCATCTGTTTTTCCCCAAATGGGGTGTCAGAATGAGGATATTATTTAGTGAGTGAAGTCAAGAAATGATTAAGAAAATCTCCATGTTCAGATCCTGTCCAGACCCACAACACAGATGACACTGAGATCCAATTAGTTATCATTTATGCAAGCCTGAGATTAGTTTTCTTGCTGCCTTCCTCGGCTGCTTTCATTTTGTGATACAAAGTTAAGACAAGCAGGTTTAATTACATATATATTTTTTTATAGATTAAAAAAACAGGATGAAACAGATCTAAATTCTGTTAATTGTAGTCTGACTAAAAGGAAAAGAGGTCTCTATAACTCTTGTTTTACTGTAAATGTAATGTAGTATAGCGTGATCAAAAGCATTTTAATATTGTAGGGTCTTGACCTTATTATTTAAAGTGCCATAAGGCACTATGATATGATTTAGTGCTACATAATTAGAGCTAAAATGAGTTTAATTCCTGTAGTTGGGTCATCTTAATTCCTGAAATCTTGCACAAAAAGCAGCTAATCATTTTCCTCTTTTTTTTTTTTAACTTAAGTGAAGTTTTCAAGTGTGGAGTTGCCAGACCTTTTCCTTCTGCAGACCCGCCACTTTGCACACAGGCAACCACACAGCTCTGGATATAGATACAGCAGAACTGATACTGTAGAGGCAATGACAGCTCTTGGCAGGCAGCCAAAAGTAGGGAGGCGTGTGTGTGTGTGTGTGTGTGTGTGTGTGTGTATATGTGTGGGTGGAGGTGGTGGTGGAGGGGGGATACAATCAGCTGAGGCAGAAATAGGCCAAATGGTGACTGTATGGTTCAAAGGGTTCGTCTGTCCTCTCTAGCTGCTCTCTGAGTAGGGCTTTTCCCCTCTTTTCCTGCTATTACCTTGTAGTGCTATGACAGAAACTCTTTTCTGGGCATGCATTTAATTTAATTTTACTCATTTACAGTATAAATCGAGTTTGTGCATTGGGATGCGTCATTTGAATCTAAAGAGGCCAAAATGCCTCGTTAGACTTTTTGACTTTAGACTGTGGTTGTGAAACTATTAAATTACACTAATTGCAAAAGCCAAGCACACATTTGCTGTAATAATTAAAACCTACATTTTCTTTTATTAATATATTTTGACCTTAAAGATTTATTTTCTTCAACCATGCAAAGTCAGTATGATTAACTTTGTGACATTTCAAACATCAGACAAACTTTTTGATTAGTTTAATGAAAGCTTTCTGCACCATTTTGCCCCGGAAAATCTATTTAATACTGTATGTAGTTATTTAACAAACAGTTACGATTTTATCACCTTCTAAAGCATCCAACTTTGAGAATATGAAACTTTAATGATCTGTGTTTAAGTGTGCAGCAAATGTGACAGAACATAGAAGAGTTTTGTTTTTTCCCCTTCATCCGGATGTGCTTTTTGATCTTTCAGGAGCTGATTTATTCACTTCAACCAAATGGATGGAAACATCCCTAGTTTACATACAGTAGAGTTTTTTTTTTTTTTTAAGGTTTGTTCAAGTCTGAAAGTAGGTGACAGTTTGACAGAAACATCTGCGTTGGTGATATGTGCTGCTCTCATGCTGGGTGCGCTCATTATGTCTTTGTACTCTTTTGTCTTTCAGTTTAACCCACAGATATTTCTTTATTTATTTAGTGGGTATTTGTAGTAATGTTTCTTAGGAATTATTGCTGTGAGAGTGTGGTCTCATTTCCAACTTAGCACATGCTGAGACTTGGGGAGAACCTTGGCACGTTTTAGTTGATGGGTACCCTCCAATTTTTCAATTTGTAGGGTAGCCCTGTAAGGCAAGTTCTGCAATGTCTACAATAGAGAGCATGAGAAGTGTTGTCACTGTTGCAGGAGTTAACATGAATACATTTTTATGTAAAACTAACCAAGTAGTTTCTGTGCCATATCTATATTAGGAGTGATTGAAAATAAAAAGTAAAAAAAGAACGCAAAATCAATGTCTAACAATGGTGGACTTAGAAAGGATGTGAAACTGTGTCTTCTGGTTAATATTCCTATGATTTATGCCATCTCCTCCCCCCTATATTTCCTATTCTGGACTTGGAGTGTGGTAGTATACTTCCTTATTCAGCAATATACTTTTCTGCATAGAAAATAACTGTAAACAGGTTGGAAGTGATAATGTGTTGGCTGGGAACATTTACATGCAATCCCTTTCAAAAACCAGCGAGTCAAGCAAAGACGTTTTGGGCCAGTGGATGCAGACATTACAAGTTAATCAGAAGCAGCACTGTAATGTCATATCACACAGACTGCCAGAGGCATAACTGGACAAACAGTGCTGTCAGGATAGCCATGTTTGTGTTTTGTTGTATTTATTGTGTTGTCTGCAGATCACGGTAGCCTTTAGTTCTCAAACGGACTAAGAGTTTATTATTCTTACAGTTCCAGGCCTGCCTGATTTGGTCTCAGGCAGTTCAGGCAGCAGACACTTCACTACTCTGTTAGCTGTGAGCTAAGAAGGGCAACTGAGTGTTTATAGTGCAATGGTAATGGACAAGACTGTTGTGAGCTCATGATCGAATGTTATCTTTTCTATTTCATACACTGAAAACCTTTAGACTTATATCTTTAAATCAGAATTCCTTCTGCAATTAAATACAACAAATACAGAAGCAGACAAGGTATAGGCAGTACAGATTTGGTGCAGCCTAAAAGTCTGTGCAGACTGTTTCAGAATCTGTCTATAAGACAGTGAACTAATAGTTCCAAATCAATATACTCTGTACCACATAAGCCCCCCAAAATCCTCTGGGGGGCCATCCAAAAGCCTGTTTACTCCCGGATTGAAGTGCTTTTCCTTCTGACCAGCCATATTAGTATTCTGTGACCACTCGCTTGTTTTCAACAGTTATAACACAATATCCATGCTTTGCTTTTATGTCGCACCTCCCAGTGGAATTAGTAGCATAAAAGCAATCCTTGTGTGTCCTGGCTACTTCCAGATGGCTTTGGGAGTGCTTTTATCTTTTCCCTCTGCCTCGCTCGCTCCGTCTCCTTTCACTTTCTCTTGCTTTCTTTCTTCCCCCCACATGAAAGTGCCGTCGGCAGATCTTTGCTTAGCCGGGTTCATTCTCTCTTCATCCGAAAATATAAAAGTTTCAAAGAGCATTTCATGAGGGAGCTCTTCCATAAATGGGATTCATAGCTTTCTAATCTGTGCTGCGAAATTGATCTAAAAAGTTTCCCAGAGCTATTGGCCAACTTACATAATGCAATAAAAGGTTGCGCCTGAGAGAATATTTACTTTTATTACCGTTTGTGTCACAAACAAACCCCTCACTCAGCTTTCTCAGATGAGGCTGTAACAGAATTTTGATGCCTTGCAAAAAAAAAAAAAAAAAAAAAATATTAAAAAAATTAAAAAAAAAAATAAAAAAACTTTTTTTTTAAAAA
>VUQI01008391.1:2886-35007 GCA_015106735.1 Paratilapia polleni | reverse complement strand
AAAATTTTTTTTTTAAAAAAAAAAAAAAAAAAAACCCCAAAAAAAAAAAAAAAACAAAAAAAAAAAAAAAAAAAAAAAAAAAAAAAAAAAAAAAAAAATCAGGGAATAATTTTCCTTTGAAATACCCATACCCCATTACCCAAAGAAGGTTTCATGTGGATCGTCCCAGGAAGACTTTCCCTTATTATTACTTACATAATCTGGATAAATATTTACAGTTCAGAACCTATGAGCTGATCCGCTCTGACTGTTTATATGAAGGCTATGCCAGGCTAGTGTCCATGGCAGGGGGAGGAAACACAGGACCTGCTCACCAAGCTGATTTTGACTATTTTTAGCCTGATGCATACTGAAACCCCTTTAACCTGGTAAACTGAGCAGAAAACTTAAGTTTTAACATTGAAAAGATAAATGTCCAACTCAAAAACTCTAAAACTTAAAAAAAATATATAAAAAAGATAAAGTAAACACATGGAGTCAACCATGAGAGGTACTAATGTGAAAATCTGTCTGCTCTTGTCCTTCCACGCCTCTGGTTTTTATTCATAAACTGAGAAATTTCAGCTGCCATGCAGTGATAAATGTTCCCATCACTTCCTGCTTTTGATCATCATTTTGTTGACTTGCTGCATCTGATCACAAGATCGACTCCAGATGAAAAATAAAAGGGCCATGTGTGCAGTTATTTGTTTGAGCTTTTCCCATGACTCTTCCTGAAATATGTTTGACCTTGTTTTCGGGGATGTAGGAGAACAAGTCTTGTTTAGTCCCAGGAGGAGGGGGGAGCTCCTCAGTGAATATTCAAGATTTCACATCACTCTGCTCAGCCTCTGCGGGGACTCAGACTCAGCTGGGCCCTGCAAGTGGAGGCTGCTAAAGTAATTAGACAACATTGCGCTGACAGATGGACCACAGAAGAAGAAAGGGGACTACGCCTTGCACATGATCCTAAAGTATTTTTACTGCAGACTTCTTCAAGTCCTCTAATGTCCTCGGATGACTGTTTGTGTCTGCAGGGATTCATTTTTAAACATTTGCCAGCTCAATATATTCTCTGTTTCCTCAGAATTTACCCTGTTGTAAGATTTGAATTATGGGGACAATTTTAACCCCTGTTGTGACACATCCAAATTAAAAATAGCTGTGGCGCCTTAACCACAAGGCCATTCTCCATAAATCTTTCTAGAAAGGAAACTTCCTCAAGTTTATTGTGTAAGTATCAGAAACGCTCTGGGAGATGAATAATGTTTAATAACTATCTGTGGCTTTGTAGATGTCATGCACATCAATGCACCGGCCAACTGCCCGGCTCTACCCACCAAGGACAGCTCTACTTTAAACATTTCAGCAGTTACATGAACACCACTTACGACATCAGCTGCCAAATAGGCGAAGCTTCTCATGCCCTTCCTGAGGTGTGCAAGGCTCCAATTCAAAAGTTAACCAAACTTAAAGTGTTCATGTCATGTGTTGAGATGATCCTGCTCTATGGGTCTGGATCATGGACCCCGACCAAACTGCTGAGCAAGGTGGTGCCACAACATGCAGTGCTACAGCGGCCTACCGAAGATCTCAAGCATCATCCGCAATCGCCATCTCGCTCTTGGTGGTCGTGTGATGTGTCAAGATGAGATAGCTGAAAAGGTTTTGCTGTGGGAGCTACACGGTAAGAGGAAGTGTGGTCGACTATCCCTGACCCTCAAGAAACTGACCGGAGAGGATGTTGGACTGCAGAACGAAGACTTCCTGTCTGGCACGCTTAACAGAGATGTCTGGAAGGACCTCATAGTGTCACCAACAGGAACTGGATGATGATGATGATGTAGATGTCGATACTGTGGGCCAAAATTAAGTATTTAACACCATATTAAGTGAAATAATCACCATCAGTGTAAACATAAAAACCAGAATTAACAGTCACTGTTAAGTCACTGTTTTTAAGATATTTATCTCCCTGTATGCCTTGTTGACTGTAAGACATGGATGACGTGACAGCTTGCAAAGAACTGAAGCCAAAATATCTTGATCAACCCCCTGGTTGCTTCATAGGCCGTGAGCTCCTCCCTGTCTATGTTAGGGGTTGGGACATGAGGCGCCTGGGATGAATAAGTGGTTAAGAAAATGAATGGATGAATGGTAGTCTGCACTTTCAGCTGTGAGATAACAAGAATAACAAGACCAGTAGAGTAACAAGCACCGTTTCCCATTTAAAAGGATAATTTTTCATGAGAAGAAATGGCCTCAAATGAAGAAAAGTAGCTCAAATTTGCACTTAGTTACATTCTACAACTCATTTAAAAAGTATTTTTCTTTATCTATACTAATTTTAAAAAATAATCTGTCAATCTTTTTCTTTTCAATCCTTTTCTCAGTACCTATCATTTTAATCTCTTAGAAAATCCAAACATGTTCTGTGAGTAGTTTTCTGTTCCGGTTGATTAGTTTTACTCAGTGGTGGGATGGTAATTTGTTTTACAAATGAACTCACTTGCACGCCTCAGAATTGGTTCACTTTACTGCATTCACAAGCAAACGGTCTCAGAACAAAAAAATTCAGTGCATGCACATCGTCATCAGTGCCACCATGCCGTGAATGACTGAAGTTAACAGGGGCCAGACCATTTCATGCTAGGTGCTGGCATGCGTGTCTGAGCTGTTGCTGCAGCCTTGCATGTCCTTGAGAGCACCGTCTCTGATCTGATATTTCTTGGTGGAAATCTAACTGTTCAGGGTTACTGAGATGAGGCGCTCCAGCCTGTACTGGTGCCATTCTTGCGGCAGCACCCCGCCCTGCAGCTGTTTCAGGAGGACAGTGCCCGCTCCCACACTGCCAGAGTAGTGCAGGGCTTTCTGGTTCAGGAGCATATTCAGACACTTCCTTGGCCAACATTTAGTCCCGATATGTCTCCTACTGAACATGCCCGGTACTTACTGGGTCGATGTGTTCGTCAGAGCCAGCCACAACCAATGACCACTGCACAGCTGCAGGCTGCACTCATCCAGGAATGGACAGCAATTCCTCAGCAACAGATATGGACACTTGTGCAGTCCATGTGCAGATGGGTAACTGCTTGCATCAAGTCCAGAGGAGGTCACACCTCGTGTGAAACTTCTCATATATACATATATTATAGTGTTGGTCTATAACATCAATTTTAAAACACAAACTTGTGTTTCTTTTTTTTCTGGACTACTATATATACTAACTGTGTTTGATGATTGTTTGTATACTGAGCTACAACCCTAACTCCACTATTTTAAGAAGAATAGTCTGAGACTGCATATTTCCACCAAGGCTAAAAGTCCCTCCACACTATGCATGAATTGTATCCCTGGACCGAGAAGTGTATCTGGATCTGGATCAGTTGGTGATATTTTCTTCAGAACATCAAGAGGATGTTCCCCAGTTTTGCTTATTTTATTTGTGAAGATGTGACCAGAATCCTTTCCAAAAATGTTTGTGTCCAGATCTGGATCGACAACAAAAATGAAGCATGTCTAAGATGGCACCACCGCTGGTCATGCAAATCCACGCAAAGCTTTTTGAGTAATCTTGCAAACAAACAGACAAACAGAAATAAAACAACAATAGATAGATAAACAGAACCAGCTGCATAACCCAAATGTCAGAGATAAATTTACTTCCTTAATAATAATGTAATTTAATGTGAACTTCTGGCTTCGGCTGTGAGATAACATTTCACCCTAAAAACATAGTGGAGCAGATTGAGTTGGATGAGAAGAAATGCCTCAAATCTGTATTTAAGTGAATATACTTAATTACATTCCACCACTGGTTTAAAATAGCTCTTTATCTTATCTACATCTTAACTGCATTTGAGGATAGTTTACATATTGAGATACAACTACAATTCCACAGTTTTAACTAAGCTCTGACTGGCCTTCTGCAGGGAGCTGAAATGGAAAGATGGAAAACAGCACAGTAGATAAGAAAGGCTCAATATGCAGAAAGGGTCAGCAGGGTTGAAATGAAGCTTCCTGCAATACTTCACTCTCTGCTAAAGGAGACGTTATTTAACACTTGACACTTTGACAACTTGCTGGTTTTTAACAGCACAACAAAATAATTCATTCAGATCTTGGAGCGGCCCAGGAGAGCCACAGTTATCCACATTTGGACACTAAACATCCCATATCGATCATTTTTAGGTTCAGAGTTGCAAACCAAATCCGTTTAAGCCCCATACTGGACTCTCATCTGTTGTAAATCACTAATCTAGAATCAAAAGTACAAGAGATTCCTGCAGAACAGCCAGTCCTGTTTGGTGTAATAAGCTCATATCTCACATTAAAACATCATACAGCTGAGTTTAACTTCAGGAATCCAGTTTGGTCTCCAGCAGCTGACTTAAAGCTTCGCCTTGGTCAGTATTTCCAAATAATTTCCTGAAGTGACAGGAAATGAAGCTCAGATATGTTGTTAAGTGGCACAGCACACATTGTACATTCATGCCTCATTATTCACACACCCCAAGGTTGAACATGTGGAGTGTATTCTGGTGTGAGCCTGAGTTTCCAGCCAGATCGCATTACGTAGTCTGAAGTGTTTTTGGATGTGACTCTGGGCTGAGTCATGGCCAGACGTGTAACCTGGTCTGAGCCAAAGCCTCTTTACTATCTATATGTCGTATGGCTCATGTAGACATGGGAGGAGCTGAGAAAATAATACTGCTGGGAGAAACCTGTACGGTATGTCTGCAAACCTGTGCTAAAGCATAAAGCTTTGTCATTAGTCATGAATCACCGACCCTGGTAAAAAAAAAGGAAGTGAAATACCTGCCTGAAGGAATAAAGTAAGTAAAAGGGTCAAACACACAGAATAAACATTTTATGGCCTCTGCTAGCAGTAATAGTGATGTCCGCATACCTTTTCACTCTGTTCACCTCAAATATTCATTCTTTTAATTCATTCGTTGTTCACTGTGCTATGACCTGCTAATAACTTCAGGGGACGTCGACTCCCATTCATCTGTTTCCAGTCTTCACTGACAAAACTCTCCTGCTCTCACATACTTTTTTAGTGAAGACGAGTCTCTGCAGAAAACAATAGGCTCTTTCACAATAGGCAGGATTTTTTCATAGTTCTTATAACTCTTGGATGAAATCCAGCCTTCATTGTGTATCTGCACTGCAGGAACTAAAGGGACTACCAAAGTCCTCAGAAGCCCCTTTTGAGGACTTTCTATCTCCTTCTTCAGAATAGATACTGTCCAGCACAAGAGGAACCTTTGAGTGACTTAAAGGCAAAGGTGTAACTTCTGATGGTGCAGTTGGTGCAGTGCCCCAGGGCCCAGAAGGTAGCAGGGACCCAGCTGACATCACTATCAAATGGGGCCCTCTGCATTACACAGCATGTATATCTTTGTTGCGTTTAGACAAAGTTAGGCAGATTGTAAAAGTTCCACTATATGTTTAAATCATGCTTGTGAACCAAAGAAAATATTTACTCAATCATTTTACACTCCATTGATCAAAAATAGGTGCTTTTTTGTAAAAGATGCGATGGCGGGGTGGGCATGTTGGGACCTGGCTGTCATTTGTGGAAAATGTGCACAAACTTCTTGACACTTTTCGGCAAGTGTCTTATAGAGTTGTTGTACGTCGGCGCAGAGGCTACAGCTAAGACGTGGTGGTTAGGGCCCAAAAATATATCTGCACCGGGGCCTGTCGCCGAGTTGTTATGTCTGTCCTTAAAGGCGCGTTATAGTTTCCACGTCTGCTTGGGTCTGAGTGATGTAAAATTTGTCATCAGGAGCTAAGCGTGGACTTGTCCACACAGACACTACACTGCAATGCACAAATTACTAACTCAGCCTTCAGACGGACTTTAAGTGGGCTTCAAAGAAATAGAACAGGAATGACTACCTGTGGTTTCTGTGGATGTCCATGTCTGTAACTTAGTGTAATCCCTGCCTTAAGTGTACAGTGAACGGTCTAGACTATAAAAGATGTGGATGTAGCTTCCAGGTCTGGCAACTGACGCCAATACAGAAGTGTCTTATACCTGCATTCTTTCTGATGACCACCAGGGGGCAATATCTGAGGCTGCAAAAACCCTTCAAAGCCTATAGAAGTCTATGGTAAAAACCAGTCATCATCCCTAACCGCTGTAAGCACTTTCCTGATGAGTTCATGGGCTCAGTCACTCATTTCAGGTCATATTGAGGAAAACATCAATTTTGCACATTTTAAGCGTCAGAAAGGAGGATTATCCAGGGTATGTTCATTGGCTAATAACTTATGATCGACAAGTTGCTAGCCAATGAGCGTGCAGCTTCACAGTCAGATCCACCCCAACTCAAGACATCTGGTTAAAAAAAAAGAACACCAAAATGGTGATGGCGAAAAAGCTCAAGGCTCATTTAAGCCTTCACAAACCAATCGCTGATGTCACCGTGGCTACATCCACCTTTTTATACTGGTGATGGTCTAGACATAAGTGTACACTGTTACCAGTTACCAGTAACCGTCATATATATATATATATTTTTTAAAATCTATGTAAACATCAGCTATGTAAACAACAGATAGCTCTAAAAATGGAACAAAATGTGGAAAAGTGGAAAGTTAAGTCCAGACAGATATAATGTGAGGTTGACTCATCTAAGCAGAATTTTCAGTCACAACTTCTGAGATTTTTACACACAGTCAAATATAGAGAGGAAAGGTTTATTCTGTGACACCTTAGTGTAACTGCTTTATAGCAGGTGGATAACAGTACTAATTAACCACCTTCTTCCCCCTCAGTACCTGCTTAGGCTTAACAACTTTTGTAGCTGCAGCCCTTCCTTGCGAACTCCAAAAAGCAAATACGCAGCTTCAATCACAACATCCTTCATCTTGTTATAGTTATTGTTATCCAAACTGCCAGTTGGCAATTACTTCATGTTAGCATTCCTATTGGTGGTGCAAATGCAAGCAGAAAGACGCTGCTGAAGGTATGCAGTTGTCGGGGGAGTTCTGCAGTGGGCAGCTGGGAGTTTGAGAGTCTGAAACCTCCAAATGTCAGCACTCTTCTATCAAAGTGGGAGGTCCTCAACTGTTGGTAACGGAAGACATTTCTTAAAATATTGATGAGGTCGTGAGGCTAAATAACAAGTCATGGGTCACCAAAAGTTTTATAGGTTTCATTCTCCAGACACAATCACTGAAAAAAGAAAACTCATGCCAATCCATCTGGTAGTTGTTGAAGTATTTAAGTCATTAAAGTGGTGGAAAATGAATGTGTTTACCAGGGATTGTGCCAAGCCATCTAGTTTTTGTTGACCAGAAAAAAATGTCAGCTTCACGACAGCAGTGAAGACAAAGTCAGCCATTTTTCAGACTATATGAATATCTGTAAAAAATTATTGAAATACATCCAGCAGATGTTGAAATTTTTCAGTCTGGACCAAAGTGGTGGAGCGACTGGCCATCACCGTCATCCAGAGTCCAGCTAAAAAACTGCCTGCTGCAGAAACGGAGCAGTAAAAACAGTCGGTGTATCATTTCTACCCAATGAAATGTGACTGTGGGATGGAGCTGTGGTGGAAACTGAGGTATGTATTCCAGGAATGGAGTCTTCCCAGTCGGTCTCTCCATCATATGTGTTTGTCAGCAGCTCTGTTTCCTCAGGACGCCGGTCTCCATCCCCCCATGATGTTTCAGGCCAGTGTGACTAATGAGATAGTCACTGCAACGTTCAGGTTTTCAGCTTTTGAATTACACATGGGGAATTTAAATGTGTGTTTTTAATCCAAATATCCATATAGGGAAGAACTGATTGGAGGCTCACTAAAAGAGCCTTAAAGGAACAGCTTCATTTGGTTTCTGGCAACTAGATGAAAAGATCCATAGCCCAGCTTAGCATATGATGCTGGAGTGACGCCAAGGGAGCTCAGATTTGTGTAATTCACAAAGTAAAATGTAACAAATGTGGTTTTAAAGGAGGACTATCTCCTTCAGAGTCTGTTTGTTTTTACTCTGTTAGGCTAAGCTAGTTGCCGGTTTGGTCAGATTTGTAGGCTACATGAGAGATGAGAGCTTTGATCTTCTCACTTAGCAGCAAACAAATGTATTTGCCAAAATGGCAGAAAAATGTTAAGATGCTCCTAAAAGTTATTGCTGGTTTAAAGAATTAGGGTTGAACTAATGCTTAAAATGTTACACTCACCATTTCCCTTTACATTAAAATTCCCCCTTTGAGTGATGATAGAACTGAAGTATTTTCATTACGTTCCACAAAGTTATTATTATGAAATCAGAGACCTTAGTATGTGCCTGCAGTTCTATCCAAAGATCATGTTCACAGAGTCATAATGATCCTAATGTGTTTCCTCTTCTTTAACAAAACACCTGTGAAAACTCCAAGGGGCTGAAAGATGAAGCCAATATGTAATTGCCAAATACTGCAGTTCTTCTAGTGGTCACTTGAGGCTGGTTTCACAAGAGAGTCAATCCTCATAGACTTCCATAATAAAATGCCGTTTTTTGTAATTCACCTGTATGGTATTAAGGCTTAGAGTTAGAAGCTGATTGGCCGGTGTGCCAACACAGACAGCTGCATCCAGCAGTTCTCTGCTAGGCCTCACCTGTGCTAAGTGGACTCACTGAAATGGACCTCTCATTAAGGCCTCCTGGAGGTTGCTGGTTGTCACTAGGTGTAATTGGTCGCAAAGAGGTATACAGTGCTGCACCGAAAACCTCCTTGCCATTGCTTTGGCTGCTAGCAGGTTGCTGCTAGCAGGTTGCAGGTTGCTCACCAAGCAGCCAAAGTAAAAGTTGTGCTTTCGGAAATGTGTTGGTTACAGCAGTAAGGCACAACTTTTACTTTGAAGGTGAACGTTCTCAGTTTCTGGTTTGCATCTCACTTTTTTAAGTTTCACTACAGCTCGGACAGTAAATGGCAAGTGTTTGCAAGTCAACTTCTTCCATGCAAACTACGGCTGATCGGAGCAACCTGCTAGTGACTACACATTTTCCCCAGCAACCATAGGATGCCAGGGGGTCGCAGAATTGTCTCTAGGCCTGCATGACCGAGGCCTAATGTCTATGGTGCAGTGCCTTTTGGAGGATTTTTAATTGAATTATCTGACAACTTATAGGGTTGACATAGCCTGTCCATGAAGTTTGTGCTTCAGTTTTGAAATTCTAGTATTTATTTGTTTGTTACTTAGTGCTAATTAGCAGGTGTCTGTGTGTGTGTGTGCACTGCACCCATACAGTTTATGGATGCAGCTTGCTAACCAAGCTAGCTAACTTTAGTTGATATCTTAGCTCTCCACTTTCTTGTGGAGAGCTAAGATATCAACGATCTTACGATCACTTCAGGATCCAAAAATCCCTGAGATGATGGTGGCCAAATTGTTAACTGAGGCTGCAAAATGCAGAGTCCACAAAACAATTGGTGACATGACCGTGGTTAGGTCCATCTTTTATATACAGACTATGGAAAACCTGCAGCAAGGAACTTTTGTTCTCTGATATTATAGTAATTGCACAAAGGGTTCTGTTTTCTGCCACAGCCTACTTCTAATGCAGGATTTATGGTGAAGCATTGGTGTCTGTTTCAGTACCTCTTTGGCTATGCAGAGAGAAGGATTTATGAGAATTTAACCAACAGAGGTTAGAGAGATGCATTTGTGCCATTCTATAGATTTCTGACTGGTTCAACAGTTGGTTTGAACAGGAAAGCAGAGTTCACAACAAAGAGGAATATGATGTGAGACATTTGCAGTCATCTCTACCACAGCCACGAGATTTAAAACTCTGGTATAATATGAAATAGACAAATTTATTTAGCAATCACATGCTTAATCTGCATTGTGTCCTTGTTTGGCAAGGGCTGTAATTTCATTAAGTGGATGTTCATTTATGTTTAAATCCTGCATTTAAAAACTCCACATTTTGAACAATTGTATAGCATTTTCTCACACTGCATTTTTATGTATAAATACACAACATAAACAGGTCACAAAAACAAAAATTTCAAGTGTCACCCTACTGTCATTTACAGCATAGCTAGCCATGTCTTCTGGCACCATCTAGTGGGATGCTGCAGGCTGGCTACATGCTTTACCTTTCATACATTTAACCAAATACTGTAAAACACGCAAAGAGAAAAATCAAAGAGCTTCATCATCTGAAGACATTCAAGTTTACCACTGAGATGATCCACACAGTGCTGTACCTGCTGACCATCAGATTGTGCTCTTCTGTACTTAATAAAAACAAGCTGAGAACTGACAGATGAGAATGTGCTGCTATTCTCTGCACTAGTTGCATAACACAGATAATATTTGTACTCTTAAAAGAGAATCTATTACATAGTATAACATGCCATATGTGTGGGAATGAAAACTTAAGCTACGTATAATAGCCATCTTGGCCAAAAAGAAGTGTTCCTGACATGTAATTTAGTAACAGCTGCATACCACGGATGTTTCAATAAATAACCAAAACATATTCTTTCTGCAGTATTTTATTTTTTTGCAAAACAAAACATGTCATAAAAGAATTCAGGGCATTCAGGGGGTTATCCGACCATGTGATGCTTAATAAAAAAAGAAAGACTTTCTTACAATGGGAAACATGAAAATTAGGTACACAATAAATACAGTCATTTTTTTTAAACACTATACAAGATGGTGTGTTACTAGCAGAGGGCCCCACTGGGCCATGAGTAACATGCAACACCATATTTCTACTTAAGGTAGGTCAAAAACTGAACCCCAACCAGTGGTAGGTGGTGAGGGGAATGTTTAAACTGATGCACATAGTACAGGCTGAAATATGACAACCAAAAAAAAAAAAATAAAAAAAATATTTTTTTAAAAATGCAATATAAAAAAAAAAAAAGTCCAGAAATCTTGTGTTTCTCTACACATATCCTCATGAGTCCAGGTCCTCCAGGTGTCTTTGTTAAGTTGAGTAATCCTGCAGGACAAAGAGTAAAACAATAAGACCGGAGTCACAATCCCGTCGATCAGTCGACTAAACTAATGATTATTTTAATTAAATACTTGTTTCAGGCATTTTTAGGTAAGAAGGACAAACATATGTCATAGATGACAGTGCTCTGAATATTTAAGGTTTCAGACTGTTGGTCAGATGAACTAAACCTCTGAATTCAAACTATAAGCTGCTACTTTTTAAAGGCAAAATTATTTTTCAGGATAATAATGGCCAGATTAACTGTAAATTAATCATTTTTATTTATCCCAAAAGCTGTAAAATTCATGTGTCACAGCTGCCAAAACATTAAACATAACAACATAGGTTAAATAAAGCAGAACAACAGACTACAATATGACAAAAAATACAATTCAACAAGGCAAAAACTACACAAAAGAAATTAAGTAAAAAATAAAGTAAAATATACAGACCTAAATAGAATAAAGTATATATTTAACAAAAAAGTAAAAATCAAAAAGAAACAGGTAAAATAAAAAAAAAAAAGATCAAGGCTCTGTAAATGAATTTAATGTATGAATATAATACAATAAAGGTGTCAATAAAGTTAAATAGCTCAATAAATACAATAAAGCAAAATAAAACAGAACAAAAATCATTCACTAAAAGTAGTAAAACCAGCACAGTAAAAGTCAGATAACATTAATGTGTCTCAGTGCACCAAAGAGAAAAGTGAACTTACAGCTCTTGGTTTCTTGTTAACCTTCATGTCAAACCTACAATGAAAACAAAGTTTGGCTGCATTAGTTATCACCACTTTAAAATCCTGTTTCTGATGGGAATTAAGGAGAAAAGCTGTGCCACTATTATACCATGAAGAAGCCTAAAAAACAAGCCCCGTAACAAGAAAACTATATGACCGCGTGTTTGCTCTTGCTCATACACAAATCCCTAACCAACGCATCGTCTAACAAGCAACCCAGCAATTGTTTTACTTTGTGCTGGAACTGGAGAAGCAAACTCGAGATATATCTGGGGTAGAAAGATGTGGAAAAACCAGCAAGCAAGAAAATCTAATGAGACTCAGAGTGGTGGATGCTGACATGCATTTAAAAATCAAAGAATGAAGTGCTAGACATGCAGTATGACTGAATAATAAATAAGTAGGCTTCATCTCAAACTCTAAACCAACAGAAAGGGAAAATAAGTACAAATCAAAATAAAGTAAAAAAAAAACAAAACAAACATACATAAAAATTTAAATAAAAACAGATGTAAAAACAGAATGAAATAAAAATTAAAAATTAAAAGAATAAAAGTTAAAAATAAGAAAATATTAAAATTAGAAGTAAAAGTAATTAAAAATCAAAATAAAATAGAATGAAAGCAAAATAAGGAAAAAAATAAAACAGAAATAAAAAAAGTAAAAATCAAAATACAGTAAAATGAATGCATAAAAAGAGTCAAAAGCAAAAACTAAGTAAAAATAATTAAAAGTCAAAATAAAATAGAAGTAAAAGTAAGTAATAAAAGGCAGGAGAGAAGGGGAAGATGATGGAAAAGTCGAGGGTGGAGTTTACAGCAGGCGGGACGTAAACACGACAGGAGCAGGAAGTAAAATTCAGACTTACTCAAAGTCATAATCAAACATGGCAGAAGGACTGAGGGAGCAGCATTAGGGGAAGGAAGAGAGTAGCAGCTGTTAGTTCACCAACCTGAGCCTAAAACCCTACGAGTACATAAAACTGCAGACCAGACTTTAGAGAGTGAGAGCATCGCTCCGTCACAGTGTGTTTGGACGAGAACCTGCTGTGTTAATGTGTAGTTAGAAACATCAAAGCCAGAGTCAAGAAAAACTGGTTGAAACAACACGTTAAACCTATTAGAGCTTCTCTGTACTGTGTAAAAACATTTCTAAGAACAAACCAGTCATTTATCAACTGTCTGATCACTCGCTCAGACTACACTGACTCTTACATTAAATAATTACATTATTTTGTGTATTATTTTTACTGGTGAAACTCTTCATATATAAACTGGGTTTCTAGATATCCTTTGAATGACAAAACACAGGTACCAAGATCCAAATAGATATTTTTTAATTTTGAGATTTCCTTAAAGTCATGACTGCGGTTGTAAAGCTTGACGATATGAACTAAAAATTCTAAACTGAATGGTGATACACAATATATACCTCTTATTTTCTCCGGAAGCAGCAGGTGAAATGTCACAAACTAATAAAAGTCCTTTCAAACATCTCTTTCCAGCAAGGAAGTGAAATCACTAGACTCCTGACTCCAATGACAAAAGCAGTCATTTTACCTCTGAGAACACAGGAGTTGTTTGTCTACCGCTGCCTCGATTGGTTAGTTTGTGCTACTGTGTGACGCTGGTGTTTTAATGGGTTTGTTTTATGGTTGCTGTTGTCACCCTTGCGAATGGCAGCACACCAGAAGTGACATAGCCTCTGGTGCCCACTGTGCTATGGTGTCGTTCTTGGCTTGCTGTGCACCTCTCAATATTTGTAACCACTGAAGTGCACAACCACACCTCTGTGTGCACACCTGGGTTTGAGACTTGACCAACATTTTCATGCTATATTAGTGTAGGAGCTGAGAGATCTTCTGATGACACAGAGGGAAATGCTGTGACAGCTGGAAAAGGTGATGCATTGTTCCCTCAGCAATCACTTGTTTCAACTTATTTTATTCCTGCACCTGTACTGATGCTGCGTTTTTTTTTTTTTTCCCCCTCAGTTGTGACATGTATCGCACAGAGAAGACTGCAGCAAGTCCTGTGCACCTCAGAGTATAACTACTTGTTCCCTAGCTAAATCAGTCCAGGAGAACAGTCTTTTCTTGGCCATGTATACATGTAACTGGGTTTATACAGAAAGGCCTTTCCCCAACCATGACAGACTTCAGACTGACTGAACTGCTGTACTGGAGAAGAAAAATACTGCATTTCTACAGCTCTTTTTTTCCAAAGTAGTTTTCATTCACAGTGTACGCATATCACAAATGCAGTAAAAAAAAAACAAAAAAAAAAAACAGTGCAGGAAGCTGGTCTAACCATCGGGAGACTGGGATCAAAGTGCCTACTTTAGCCACATTCACCTGATCATTAAATGACTGCGTGAATTCAGAACCTGACTGAAGCTGAGCAATAAACATTTTGGAAACTCGCACAGCGTCTTGCATCATTAATACATTTAATTCTTGGTACCAAACTAAGATGAGAGTAAGGAGTGTATTACCAGTCTGGAAACCTGCCTGACCTAAGCACCAGGGATTTAAAAAAAATAATAAAATTTTTAATGAAAAAACTACAACCATTAAATTAGCCAATATAGCTTAATAGCCTACTGTTGCTGGTAACCCTTTTATACATATAAAAGCTTGAAAAATCTAAAGTAATTTTAAAAAGGAATAAACAACGAGGAAAATGTTACGACTTAAAACTGTCAACCTATATCCTCTAATTACAGTGGGCCAGATCATTGTTTGCAACATGTGAATGCAGAGATTTGGTCAGCTCTAGCAGGTACATGCTGTAAAATGAGGAATAAACTCCCTGGTGTCCCTGGTTGAAGCTACCGGGGCTGAACAAAGGTTCCAGTAATTATTTATACAGGAATTTTGTGTAAACACAGCGTTCAGCTTGCAGGTTACCCTACTCACCCTCTAACCTTTTCATGAGCGATCTACATGAACAGCTATCAGATTCAGCTCCATAATCAAGAAACTAGAAAAAATTTAACACCACGCTGACCCTACTGTGTCTCATTTCTTGATTTAGTACCTGTGTCTGTTTTTATTCTTCCTCTTCTTGTGGCTCCCGTGATGGCTGCCCGAGGAGGAGGAGGAGGCAGCCTTTTGAGGCTTCAGGTCCTGCAGCGTCGAGTCCACGTCCTCTGTGTCCTCCTGGCTGGGCTCGTTTTCTTGGTTCTGGAGATCTGGAGAGGCGTCGCTTTCTGTGCCGCTGCCGGCCTCACCTGAAAAAATAAAAACAAAAGAATTAAAACAAACAAAAAAAAAAAGTCACAAATTACCACAGACCATGAAAAAGTAGCTTTTAATGCTGCTTGGCTTAAGAGGACTTGGGGAAGGAAAAAAACAACAACAAAAAAAACTCACGCTTTTCATTCATGTGATCTGGTATCCCACCCAATGCACACACCGCCTGTTAAATAAATAAAATCAATCAATCACCAGAGATGAAGCAGTTACATGTTTTTTTTTCTTATGCAGCAAATGTGTTTAAAATAGTGTAAAATAATTCAACAAGAGAGAAAGACTTACTGCAACTGATGTAACAGATGACTTGCTGAATAAACGCTCTGCTTCTTTGAATTTCCTATTCCGCCTATCAGTCTTACTATTGGAGTTCCTGTTAAATTAAAAACAACAAATGCAACCAATGCTTTGATTCAAGAATGGTTCATAATTCCCACAATGTGCCTGATTCCACGTCGGGGGGGCTGTATGGTTCAACTTTTCTTTCAGAGACTGGAAAAAGGAGCCGACTTGGAGAAAACTGACTAAATTGTAGGAATTCATGGTAAGTTCTGACATTTTTATGTTTTTTACTCAATGTTTAATCTTAGTTGAAAAATTGCTCCAGAATGAAACCGGTGCCAATACTGGAGATGTAAGTTCACCATCAGCTAGATGTACTACTTCAGCATCAGCTGTATGTAGCTTTTGGACTTTCTAGCAAAGGTAATTCTTGTGTTCAACAATAATTTTATATCATCCTTTTAATCAACTAAACAAAATGAAAGAAAAAAAAAAACCCTTCTCCACTGAGAGAAGAAGTACACCAAGAAAAAAAGTATACTATTAAATAGTACTCAAACTCCTGACCTCATGCTCTAAAGACCGCTTATCATATTAAACTAACTGTTAGATATTTGTGTGCAGGGTTTATAATGCTGACATCAGGGGACGGCTGTGAAAGTCCAGAGAAATAGGTTTGCCATGCAATAAGTGAGACAGAATTTACACACAGATAAACGTAAATGGCTTGAAAAGTGATGTTTATATTTAAAAAAAAACCAAAACAAAATAATTTTAGGCTTTGGTAATAGTAGCCTGAGGCTCTCTGTTCACAGCCATTTAGTTACCAAATTAGTTGTCATTCAAATTTTGTGTTAAAAAAGTGCATTTTATTTCTTCATTGCAGCAATCTGATCAAGATTTCTTTCTTCGGTAAGAGTCAGGCTGACTGGACTATTGTACATGGGAACCGCATCAACATTTGTCTGTCTACAGTTCCGTTTTTTCCATCATACCATGACCAGTTTTGAACGAGGGGATAACATCCACCTGTTTCACCATGTTTGCTGGGATTTTACTGAACTTGATGTCAGCTATAAGCTGTACTCCTCCTCCTCCTGCTGGCTGTTAGGGACAAACATATTCGGTTTTCTAACATGACTATATCTGTGCAAGTAATGCAAGTCAAATCCTTGCTCCGCACTCAGTGTGCATGCACCATCATAATCTTAAAACATAAATGTCAACAGATAGAAATGATCCCTGTAAAACTCTGCTTACTTTTGGTTGGTGAGGTATCTGTCCCATCCTCTGATGATGTTACCATACATCTGGGTGTCTTCTAGGTAGCTGCCTTCAAATGCATATATTTGTCTTTCCAAGTTCACCAGCGTCTCCTGTGATACAGAAGAAACTGAACTGAATGAATAAATGTTTGATATCTGGTCCTAACTGTTGTATTTCAACTTGCCAAGTCAAGGATGGTTAAACGTCAGCATCATATAAGTAACACAGGTTTAGGTCCAGGTGGAGCTCATAGCGTTAAAGTTAAGCATATTAAATATTTACAAATTTTTTAGAGTAAGTTATTAACTTGCATTTGCAAAAATAATCCAGTTAGTGCACAAACATGATTATACAGTTGTCTACCATAATGTCAGGGAGGCACAGACCTAACCTGGCCAAACTAACCCTGGATGTACACAATACACACGTGACACCAACTTATCGCGAGAACTAGGCCAAACCGGGCGGCGGCTAAAGTTTAGCCATGCTAAGTGGCTAAGCATATTCGGTCAAAAGCGCTGCTGTAAAGCCGGTACGCGTAAAAAGGTTTCAGATAAAACGCATTCAGCGATCTACCCGGAGTGTTATTATTACTATTCGTCCAACGTCAAGTACCTAAAAATGCTCTCTGCCCGCCAATCAATTTAGCACCCACTGTTAGCAAAGGCTAACATTAGCTTAGCACGTAGCGGGGCCTCGGCTAGCAGCGCGCACGAGCAAATTTACTGTTAGCACTTTCACGCGATAAAAAAAAAAACTAAATGCCACCTTCACGTTTAACAAAATCATCGTAATATGCATTTACGGCGAGTTCTTGTTTCCTCTTCACAAGCTCAGCAAGCTCCCGGCGGGTGTCCGGGATCTGCGGCGGAGTCGCCTTCGCGTGCATCGCCATGTCGGATCACGGATCAATCTGGAAACAAAACAGCGGCGCAACGGTGAGATGTAGAAGCCTGCCGCGATTTCACCGACAGGTGGCACTGGAGTCTCGCGATAGAACGTCACCACAGTACGTTCTTTCACTGCAGCTCTGTTTTCACGTCACCATAGCAACTCCTTCAACCTGCGCGGAGCTGAATTGGCTTCAGATGGCTTCAAGTGAGTCTGAAGTGGAAATCGATTTAATTTATTAAAATGAAAATGTGACATAACGGCTTCTTTTATCTTGTAGCTGGTAAAAAATCACCTTCAATACAAGCCAAGTACCAAACAGGGGTGGCAGCACATCGGGAAAAGAAGGGCTTTACATCCCAGGCTAAGAGGTTTCCTTCACATGTCAGCATGGTAGGGAGTTTAACTCCTTGAAAAATCGCTGTACATTAAAAACAAACAAACAAACAAAAAAGACTAACATTGCAGCAAAAATAACCTGTGTGGTGTGTCTGTGTCAGAATGAAAGTCCAGGACCGGGGAGCTATGACTGTTTTTCCAGCACTGAAGTCAACAGCCCTTCCTTCTCAAAGAAAGGCACCACAGGCTTTGTTGCACCCAAGGTCAGGAGGCCAGCTGGGTACCAAAGTCCTTCTATGAGTGGCCGTCTTGAAACGCCTCTGGGCACTTATTCAGGCAGTTATTTTGAAGCATTATCGATTATTTGTACTAGTCAAATCTGATTAAAAATATACTCAAAATTTACCAATACCAGCATCTTTGCTGGTGGAGTTTTTCCATAGATTTCAAGTCATTACTCCTCTGTTAGAGTGGTGATCTGTCCAGGGTGTACCCTGCCATTCGCCCTATGTTACCTAGGATAGGCTTCAGCCCTCCAGCAACCCTAAGTTGGATAAGTGTTCAAGGCAGGGGTTGGTAACCATTTCTGAGCAATCTTTGACCAAAAAAATGTATGGAGCCACAAAACATATTTGAGCCTTATAATGAAGGTGACACAGCCTATTAAGTATAAATTAGCCTGTCAACAGTACTGTCATCTGCCACATGAGAAATCTTAAAATCAGTGATAGCTACAGCTGTGATGCTCGGTTAAGATCCTCCTGAATGCCTTTACTCTGATAAGTTTTAACCCCCTGCTACCTTTAAATGTCATATCATCCTCTCTTCCAGGCTGTCAGAAGGCCACAGAGAGACACCCCTGGACCGAATGCATACAACCTACAGAGCTCCTTTATAAATAAGTATGAGTTCAACACTGGAGTCTCCAGGGTGTTCAGGCTGCCCATAGCTGTGCAGATGGATGGTCCCAAACATAAAACTCCAGCTCCAGATCAGTATGATGTATGTATGGTGATTAGAAAAGCTGATTCAGGGTGTATATTCGGAGATCCTGCTGTGTATTTTGTGTTGTTTCTTCATGTCTGTACAGGTCAGTTATGTCAGCAGAGCAAGGATCTCCTCAGTGGTCGGTACATCGTCTTTCCTCTCAAGAACCGCACGTGACTCGTTTTGCCCAAACAAAAATGTGCCATCACCAGGTCTGCTTTGAAGTTTTATCTTTTTAGTTTCTCTTTAAATTTGCACTTAAAGTTTTAATATTAAAAACTTCTTAAAGGCCACTATGAGGTGAGCAGCAGCTTAATCCAGCACAGTTCCAAGGTGGTCTCGTCACCCTTCAGATCAAAAACTCACAGAATCCCTCCTCTGGTGGACCACCGTGTGCCGGGCCCGGGAGCCTACAGCCCCCATCAGGCACCCGCCCCAGTGAAGAAGACCATCCTGCCGTGAGTAACCACATAATATTTAGGTTTTTAGGTTTATTTCACTACTTTATTTTTGATTATCTAAAATGTACATCTTGTCATCTGTGTTTGAAGGAGAGGATATTATTTGGCAATAGCAGCACCTCCTCAGACTGTACCTAAGGACCCTCCCTTCCCGGGCCCTGGGCATTATGACATAGGGAAGTACGATCGGCTGTCAAAGCAGTCCATGCCCACTGCTGCTTTTGCATCCAGAACTCAAAGAATAGCCCAAAACCCATGGGCCGATAAGATACCAGGACCAGGTAATGAAAAAAAAAAAAAAAATCACTGCAGAAAAGTTAAAAGAGGCAGTTTTCTCACACCAGAGCCATTTTCACACATGCACTGCAACCCTGAACTTTGCTGGGACTTAAACGACACAGGTGCACGTGATAATGTAGATGTCCAGCACAGTCTGAAAGCTCCGCAGTATGAAGTCATTGTGATACTGGATTGAATCCGCTGTATTCCTCGTCAGAGAGTGTGATACATGCTGCGTGCTCTATCTTGCCTAGACCACGCGCAGCATTTCCAATGTTGCAAACGCCTCTGAAGCAGACTATTTTCTGCTACATGTGAGAAAGGACAACTAGAGAAAATATCTCAACCTGATTTTCCAGAAATTGTCTAACATTCATGTGTTAAAAGGGCTTAGTAACATGGTAATTTGTGCATCTTTAAATAACTAAATTAGGATTAAATTAAGTTTGGGCAAAGTTGAATTTGTGTGTGAGAAAACCACTAGATTACTGACTGAAACATGCTTAAATGACCCTGTTTCATCATAACGTAACTGTAATCTAATGACAACTTTTCCTTTAACCCTACTGGTTCCCTTTCTGAGGTCCCCCTATTTACACTACAAAAGAGGCAACACCTCTTATTCCTTGAATTCAGGTGTTTTCAGTCTCATTGCCACAGGTGTATACAATCAAGCACCTAGCCATGCAGTCTGCCTTTACAAACTTTTGTGAAAGAATGGCTTATTCTAAAGAGCTCACTGAATTTGAGCGTGGTACTGTAATAGGATGCCAGATCTGCAACAAGTCAGTTTGTGAAATTTCTTCCCTTCTAGATATTCCAAGATCAACTATAAGTGATATTATTGCAAACTGGAAGCATTTAGGAACTACAGCAACTCAGCCTCGAAGTGTCAGACCACATAAAGTTACAGAGCGGGGTTGTCGAGTGCTGAGGCATATGGCAACGGCAGCTTTCCAAACCTCCTCTGGCATTAACATCGGCACAAAAACTGTGTGATGGGAGCTTCATTTGGCATGGGTTTCTATGGCTGAGCATCTCCTGTGGCTGTAATGTGTAGGTGGCCCAGTACTTTGGTCCATATAGTGTATCTATAGTCTTTTTATTTCAAAAGAAAAATGAAGGTTAACTACCCAGCAAACATTTTGATGTTGAATGACTGTTGGGTAGCAACAGATTCAAGGCACTGTGTTTTAGATAAATAGTAGTTCCAAAATGAAAGTTGTCCTGGCATCCTTCTAGATGTCCTTCCTGGACATTCAGCAATGGAAAGCTTGTTTACAATAGTGTTTGTATGGTATCCTTTTAGAGCAAAACAAATAAAATAATTGTAGCGCATAAGAAGGGAAAAATAAGAAACCCAAAAAAATAGTCACTCATCCTGTCCTACTGAGCTAACCAGCCAACATGCTAACATGGACTACACCACAGGTTTAAATTGACAACTAAAGGCAGCAACAATTGTTAGTCCAGAGGTCAGTGCAAGTAGTTTAAATGAAAGTATAAGTAATATAATAGAATAATCATTCTTTTATTTTAAAAAAACTAACACAACAGAACAGGTGTCCGGTAATACTTGTCTGTGTAAAGGGAGTGGACTTTGTGTGGCTGATCATTTCCACACTAAATAAGTGGTCTATCAAATGTTGTATTGCTATATTAGAAAGAGCAAAGATTTGCTTTTCTTGTTGCTTTCAGTTTGATCGGTATTTGGGGGTTTATTATATTTTCCTGCAATTTATTTATTTATTTGATTATGACAAATTTGTGAATGATTTACATTCTTGTTTTTGATGCTTGACTCCTAACTAGTCGGAAAGGCTAGTGAGTGGAAGCTGAGTAAAGTTACTTTGAGTCAACGTTTGTTATTGCAAATCTGTCTGAAACAAGTTATCTTACACTAATTGGAGGATAGCAGTTGATCATATTATTGTCTCTCTCCTTCCAGGCTTCTATAACCCACAGCTCTTGTCAAAGCAGTCCTTCTTTTACAACGACTCCAGAGTCTGGATTCCCGTATGAAGCCTTCACCTCAGCCTGCCCTGCAGATATGTACATCTTCACTCAAATAAACTGTGATTACCGCTATTCTTAGATCAGCACTTTCAGAGTAAGTAGGATGAAAATTAAATGTTTGCAACCGTTTAGTCTCTATTTCTGTGTTTATGTAGGCCAATGAGATGTAAGAATATTTGGATGTTTTGGAAAATGAATCATAATCAGTATTTATCCTCTGCGGTGGTGGTGATGTAGTCGAGTGCCAAAATTCTTGAAAAGCCATATGTTTTGTCCTCACCCGGATTTCCTGATGCTCTAATGTGGAGATGATATAGAAGAAAGTCCCAAGCAGCTGTGGGTCCAGCCAGTGGTACGCCACAGTAACAGCTGAGAGCTTGAGATGACACCACTCTGCCAACTGCCAGAGGGCAGGCGCAGGGGTGGAGTGACTCTGTATGTGAGGAATGTGACTGACTGGGCATGAGGCAGGGTGGTGTTTAACCCGAAAGACAAATGGACACATTACTCAGTCCCTCTATCACATTATATTGTAGGAACTGGGGCTGTCACAATATTTAAAAATGAAATACTAATATTATGTTAATAACGCACAATTGTGTCATTTTTGAACGCCTTGTACAGCTATGGTTACAGATTCTTTTGTCTCCTCTGCACACTTGTTTTTGTTTTTTTTTTTAATTTGGCAAAATTGAAAACACACCATAAAGTTATAGAGGATATATTTTTCATATTTAGATATTGCACTTCATTTGTTATCATAATCAATAATCATCCATCCATCCATCCATTTTCTTCCGCTTATCCTATTCAGGGTCACAGTTGGGCTGGAGCCTATCCCAGCTGCCATAGGGCGTACAATAATCATGCATTGAAAATCTGATATTGTGATCAGCCCAAGTAGGAACAGCAGCGAGGTTTGCTTTGTGGTTCAAATAAGAAGACTAATGCTAACCTCATGTTTGATCTTTAAAGCTGCTATAATCCATGTTTTGATAATCAGAACCTATCCAACGACAATGTGAAGCAGTGTGATAATATGAAAGGAGTTGATTCTGTTACAGCAATAAAGGGGAATTATCATGTGAATCTGCACCTGTCCTCAGTCATACAGAGTTTTATAATGACTTTCAGCTCATTGTTACCCCCAACTTTACTGTTTCATTTTATTCTCACAGCTCCTGCAGCAAGCAAAAACAGCTAGACTGTTGTATGTAGAGCTGATTTGAAAGCAGTCTGATCAAATCATTGCATCCTAACCATTAGTGATCCAATTACAACTTACGATCAATTGACAGCAACTTAAGTTGCTCACACTTTCTGATAAAAGTCTCCCCTTTTTTCAGCATGAAGTTGCTGTTTGGGATGATTGCTCCCAATTTATTTTTGCCTGTTGTGCAAAAAGTACTGTATTTACCTGTAACCTATTGTGTTATACACTGGGACACACAGAATGTTCTGTGTAGTTTGTATGGCACAGTCACCTAGCTGAACTGTGGATGCAACGTGAACCACAGCAAAGACCTTCAAGCACAAATTTCATATGTCGTTAAAACTTTGATTGTTAATTTATGGCCTTTTCACCTGAAATAAATGTGTGTAATATTATTTGATTTGCATCAGGCAGTTATTTGTCCACATATTTATTCCACCATGCAGAGGTTTGCATCAGTGCAACAGCTGGATCGGCTGGATATATTTCCCAGTTTGACCGCTGGAGGCGGGACGTGTCGAACAGCTGGTATCTTTGGCGTTATTAAATTCTCACATCGATTTCCACTCAGGATTCTTTAAGTGGTGAGTCTTGTCATTATAGGTTTTCTGAGATAGCAGCTGAAAAGCCAGGTGTTTCTTTTTGGACGTGGTAGAGACCAAAAACAGAGCAAAAAGAGTGAATATGGGACTTAGACATGTCATTGGACCAGAAACATAAATAAATAATAAACTCTGTAACTGCTTGCAAATACGTCACCATATCAACCTCAAAGGTGTGGAACAAGCAGCAACATGTGGGCCTTAAAATTGACTCCACGTGCCAAAAATTGCAGTTTCTTGACTGGCCACTTGAGGTATGCAAAAAATGGTTTTGGTCTCCATAGCTAATTTCCCCTTTGGACTTTATTAAGGATTAAAGTTTGGGCGTGGCTGGTTTGATTGAGAGATGTGCTGTGATGTGAGCAGCTGTAGCTGATCGCTGTCTGCTGGACCTCACCTCTGCTAAGTGGAGTCCCTGAACTGGACTTCTTGACCATGTCTGTGCTCTGGGTGTCTTTTGGGCTTCATGTGTGGTACAAAGTGTCCAAGAAGTCTGTGCTTCAGTTTTGGTGAGTGAAAATCTAGTATTTTATCAGTCTGTTACTTAGCTCTAATTAGCAGATATGTGTGTCTAATGTGTGTAAAGGGCCACCCACACTGGAGGAGCGGTGATGTAGCGACCACAGACCATGGGACGTTAGTGAAATACAGTGACTTGTAGGTTAACTTTTCTCAGCTTCGAGGCGAGTGACTGAAGCTACTAATGAGAGCGAGGGTTACTGCTGATCGACAAATCGGGGTGATTAGTATATTCGAGGGTTACCTACACCACCAGTGGCCAACCATCAGTTGCAAAGCAATGGACAACAAGTAAATCAGTTTACATGTGGACGTGGCTTAACACTTGTTATCTTCTAAACATCAGTGTGGAGCCAGTGGGTGGTTAGCTTAGCTCAGCATAAAGATTGGAAACAAGTGATTTTACAAATTAAGGCCTGTTGTTTCTATGGGTTAATTTGTGACTATCAGAGATGGCAGAGAAAAACTGGTTCTATACCTGTTTCCAGTCTATATGCTGAGCTACCTACCTGCTATCTGCAGCTTTATTGTCAACTTATATAAATGAGAATGCTATCATTCGTCTCATCTGTCTGTGTTTTTCAAAGTCTTCAGTCTGGGACGTCCTTCCAAACTTTGACGTGGCATTTTGTGTTCACCAGATGCAGCTGTTAATGTGAAAATTGATTTCATGGAGAGAGATCTGCTCTCTGGAAATGATTGACTTCAACCACAACATTTTGCCATGGAGTTGTTATGGAAACCTCATGCTTATTTCCATCTGCAGAGACAGAAGATGCGATCCACTCCAGACCTCAATGTCATCTGCTCGTAAGGAAATCAGTTGGAAATTTTTCCACACCAACTGCAGACATGCTTGACTCCCACACTGTGGCAGCTGTAGTTATATTCAGACTCTGACTTAAGCAGTGTGCTCTCCAAATATATGTGTACTCACCCTGTAAACCCAAACCATTGTGTTCTTGGGGTTTTACAATGAGAAAGGCAATTTAAAACTCTGCTTTTGCTGACACAAATGTTCTCTCCCTTTGGGTAAAATGTGCAGGGAGGAGACAAATGTTTCAAGTGTAAATGCAGGCATTGTTTTATAGTCCTTTTGAGGTGGTGTGCAGGACAGGTCATTAACAACATGCCTTTGAGGATGTACGGAAGGCTCTTTGAACCTCCCCACGTCTCAGTCAGGTGCAGGCGAGTACGGGCATGCACTCCCTCTAAGGAAGGCTCAATGAGAAGGATCCTTGCTGTAGAAAGAGCTCAACACTGTGGACACCTTATTTGATCCTTATTCATGCATTTAAGTGCTCTAACCAGGTGCATTACCAAGCAAAGCAAGCAAACCAAACTTTACCTATATGGCACATTTAAATCCAGGTGGAAGAACAATGTGCTGCACAAAGAATGAGCTACCACAGAGGTCCCAGCCACAAAAATATATAGATATTGTAAAACTAATACAATAGACAGACATAAGCCAGCAAAAAGCAACAAAAGAAGCAGAAATTATATTAAATAATGATTAAGATCAACGGTACACCAGTAAAGATGATAAAACCTCACAATTAAAATCAATAGAAGAAGCAGAAATTGAATAAAATGATAATTAAGATCAGGAACTAGGCTACTGAGAGGCACATCTAATCGGGAATGTTTTTAGCTTGGTTTTAAATGCTGATAATGTTGCAGCACACCTAATATGATTCAGTGGCTTCAAACATAAAAGGCAAAGGTTAAATTTGGCTCAACACAATAGCAGCAACAGCCTGACTGGCTACAATACTGCTGCCTGCACCGCAGTGAACAGCTAATTGTGTCATGTTGTGCTTATGTCTGCTGCTTGGCAGTACACCAGTGGACTGCAGGCACAATTTGTTTTGCTATAATTTCATGAGCCTGCGTAAAACGTTTAAAGATACATGGTGTATTTATGGAATTGTTGAGAATCACAACATGAGCAGATGATGGTACAAAATCTGAAAGTCAGAAAAAAAATGAGCAGTCCTGTCCTGTTAGTCTGTTTTATTTAGATTTTCAGTCATGCTATGAAGACTGTGTATTGTGACATTCGTGATGACGAATGTTTCTCCTGTTCTTATTTTTGAGATGTTGCAACTAAAATAAATGTGCACATACTCCAGAATTATCATATTTTGTGGTTAACTGGCACAGTCAAAAAAATCCAAAGTACCTAAGTGTAACTTTCCAGACACATGAAGATCTCTGTCATGGCTAACGTGAGGATTACACTCGTAGGCACAGACACGGGCAGCTGCAAACATCATGAAGTCACTCGTGTTCTTTGAAGTCCGGCTGAAGGAAGCATGTGTAATTGGTGCACTGTAGTGGAGTGTCTGCACAGACGAGTCTGGATGATAACAAATAAATACGAAAGTGCCTTAAATCTGCATTGTTTTTAATGGCCACCAGGGGACAATACCTGTGGTTTCAAAAAGACTTTGAGTCTATGGGAAAAAGTGCCCTCTGCTTGACCTCAGTAAAAACTTTCCTGATGAATTTATGGGCTCTGTCACTTGTTTTGGGTCATACTGAATAAAATATTAAGCCCATTGTGTAAATTTTGATCATTCTAAGTGTCAATCACAAGTCATGTTTAATGACTTGTGATTGACAATCCAATGAGCGTGTGGTTTCACAGTCAGACCCGCCCCTCTCTCATCACATCCAGTTTCACACCAAGATGGCGACAGTGAAAATGTTATATAAACCTTTACTCAGATCGCCAACTCTAACAAGTTAGCCCCACCCTACACGTTGATGGGATTGGTTCCCAAGGTTTGTTATCAGGGTTTAAAGTGGGATGTGAACCCTAAAATCTGGTGCAGCCATGCAGGAGTGCAGAAATGACCTCACCTCAAAACAACTCCCAAAACTGATTTGTATTGTGAACTCTGGCGGACAGGCTGAGTAATCAGCTGACCTGTGAAATAAGCAGATGTCACGTGGGCTATCAGACTATCATAGCTGCTATCCAATCTCTGTCCAAAGTGGAATTTGGCAAGTGATACTAAAGAGCATCGTCAACTTACAGTCAAAGTGATGACCAAACCAAACAGTGATCAGGGAGACCACCATGTGTGCCAACATTTGGGATTCAGAATAAGGAAGGAGGATTTATTCAAAGTGTCAGGATATGTTTATATGTGTGTGTGTCTTTGTAGTTTTACATTATTAATGGGAGATATGATGGGTACTAAAGACACACGTTTGCAGTAGTTGTACAGTGCCTTAGTTAGCTGAGACAGTGTTTGCAATGATCAAAGCAAATCCGTACGGATAAAACACCTTATTAATATGCTTTTCTTTGATAACGGGCGAGGTGAGCTGCAGCCTCTCAAAACGAAGCAAAACTGCACAGATGTAATCTGTATTGCAATTACCTGTCGTACACATATCAAAATACTGGAAACTGCTCAGTTTCAATGTTTTTATCTCCAGTGTTCTCACACAGCCTTTAAACAATAACAAAAAAGACCATTGTTTAATCTACTGTCAGTGACATGACACTATATTAACCAGTGATTAAAAATAAATAATCTAATGCATTCAAGCTTTAAATTTTGTCCAGTTTAACTGTCTTTACCCTTGAAAATAATTTGTCATCTTCCTCTTCTGTCCTCTGCTTCATCGATCTTTGAGGGTGGAAATATCAGTTGTATTTTATTTATTAATTAAATTAACTAACCCCCTCTTTGTCACACATGAGTTAAAAGTGGATGGATGCTCATAGCCAAAGTTGAGTGTGTGGTCAAGTAATCCCTGTGAACCAAAGGCTCAGGCCTCAGACTGCTCTAAACACTCAGTTTCAGAGTTTTTTTTTTCTTTTTTCTAAACTCTTGGCTCTTTATGATGTCAGTAAGAGAGGATATCCCATATATGGTCAGGATCTAAAACTGCACCAAGGCCCAGTAGAAGATAATTAAGGATTATTTTGAACCTTGAATCATGTAAATCTAATCCGGTAGAATCCAAGAATAAAATTATGGAGCTGGAAATGAACATAATAGGTCCCTTTTAAAAAGCAATTAGAGGGGGGCTTGAAATCAAAAGCAGCTTTTAACTGCTCAGCAGTAAGTCACTATAACTCTATCCACTTTAGTAGATGATTTCTGGTTTCTTTGGTTTATTTAGTTTATATTTTAGGCTAAACTACAAGGAATAGGAAAGACACAGAAAGCTGCACTAACTTGAGTGAATGATCGGGATGTTGAGTCTCTAGATACATCCGCAGCATAAATGTTTAGAGTCTATCGAGTCCTGAGTGTCTTCACCTAGCTAAGTGGGTCATGCATATTTTATCTCTCCGGTACTGTTCACATACATTTGGCCCTTCAGTATTTCAGCATAGCTCTGTCATCATGTTAGATAATGTGTGCACCTCTGAAAAGAGCCTCAAATGTGCATTAAGTGGATGTTTGTGTGTGTGTGTTTTTTTTTTTAAACGTTCACTTCCATCCATCATGTCCTGCACCTTGAAGAGAAATATGGCGATGACCTCATTTATAATTAATCAGAACTTTTAATCCAAGTGACCAAAAAAAGCCAAAATGGGTGTGATTCTGATCAGAATATTTATAAAGTGACTCTTTTTAAAAAATGTATGACACTCATCTTCAGCCCTGCAGAAGCCATATGGTTTCCTCTTTTGAGAAAGGCTCAAGTGAAAATTCATCATCATTTTCCAAACTTTTATTATTATACTACTACTGCTATGGTGTTGGGTATGTTTCCTTTCATATTTTGATATTTTCAGCCTGGATGACTGGCCTCCTCTGTGTCCTGCAGTGACAGGGAGGTCACATTAATTGTTAATCAGCTTGTCTGATGCAGATAATTAACTGTCATTTTTTAAACAGGGGAAACATCTAGTGTGTAACATTTAGCGCTTTGCATTTTGTATGTTCACATTTACTGGCAACTTCGAGGGCACAGTTAAAGGTTACTTTGGCATTTTCACCTTTTATTAGCACAATCTCTATAGGACACTGTTTTCTTGCAGTAATTTACCCCTAGATATTGTATGTTTCTAGCGATATCGTTATATGTAAAGAAAGAAATGCGTTTTACTGTTACAAACTCTTAATTAAGGTGAGGCTAATTGCTGTAATTACACTCAGTGTCGTTATGACAGCTCACTTCGCTGCAGGCTGCTTTCAGCTGCTGAAGAATCATCTGAGGATCAAACCATTAAGGGGGGGTTCGACAGTTAAGCGGACCCTAATGTCCTGTTTCTGTGGCTAAAACCAAAGAGAAATGATTTGAAATGTGTTATTTCAGGTCCTGAAGACTTCTTCGATGGAGTGTTTGCTCTGGTGTTTTGTAGTTGAGTTTTTCCCTCGTCACGCAATTGGTACAGTCCAGTTGTCCGGCATGCGGTTTTTAGCTGCCATCCGCGAGGTTAAGCTGGTAAGGTGGAGAGGCCACAACCGGAAATGAAGCAATCCTTCCTTCAAAATAAAAATAATTTTAATTATTAATAATAATTGATTTTTTTAATTAAAAAGGAGCAAAGAATTTATGCAAGACATGAAATTAAATAAATGAAAAATTGTTAAAACATCTGTTATGACCATAACTACTCACGCATTCACAAGTTGCAATGGCTCAGACAATAACTGCGAGCATCAAAGTAATTAAAAGAGTACAACAATAATAATGAGGAGAAGAATTTTGTGCTATTTATGTTTTTCTTTCTGTGTAATGCTGTGCGTCATTATGTGTATGATTCTCGCTGGATTTGCCTCGTTGATCATTACTGACTGTGACACTACCTTGCATTGAAATTAAACAAAAATATAGAGCATACATTGTGTAATAAAAACAGCAAAAACAAGCAAAAAAAAAGTGCAAAAGAATCCCCACACAAAATAAAACAAACAAGCAAACAAAAAACACCAAGGAATTTTACATGTAACAAACCAATTTCCTGTACATGAAGGGTGTCCACTGTCGTATCTGCAGCTAGCACCTACTTGGGCTGCAGACCAAACTGGCTTTACAGTAAATCTAAAACATTTGAGTGCTAAATTCATGTTTGATATCAAATACTAGCACCAGATATTTTATACTGGAACTTCTGAACAAAATTACAGGTGAAAATCAGTGGCAAACGTGGCAAAGAGGGGAGCACATCATCCAACTCAGGAGTCTCAAACTTATTTTAGCTCATGGAAAACATCACATAGATCAACAAATGTTATTGCTTTCTTTGATTGTAAAGAAGTACAAATACATTCTGAACATGTTCACCTGAGCCATAGTCAGGATTTTAAAATGCTGGCCTAGTGAAAGACACCCTACAAACAAACAAACAAAACCACAGACAACTGAAGTTTTTCTTTCTTGATAAAATATTTTTCTCATTTAATGAACCATTTATTTATAGAACAGATAACACACAGCCTGAGATGTGTTGAAAAAAATCATTTCAACAATATATCTGTCTTTCGTCATTAATCGAGTCTGTCATCACATGTACATTACAGTTTACAGATTACAGTTTAAAAGCATAAAACTTTCACGTGTAGAAGTTTTTTTTTTTTTTTTTTTTTTTTTTTAAACAAAAAAAGTTTTTTTTTTTTTTTTTTTTAAAACAATTTTTTTAAAAAAAAAAATTTTTTTTTTTTTTTTTTTTTTTTTATTGAACAACAATAGCGTGTTTTGTCTTTATGGTTCAAACAACTTATCGAAATCTAGAAATACTTAAATTTTCCAGACATTTTAACTCGTGTCGTAACACTTGTATCACTATGCCAGGAACAGGGCATTTTACTATAAAGTATTCACACTTTGTACAGCCATCCAGTGGGCTGAAGTGGACCCTTTGGTGGGCCAGTTCTGGGCCCTGGACCACATGTTTAATTCCCCTGATCCAGCTCACTCTTAAAACTACAACCAGAAGTTTGATTAAAAGACAAGTCAGAATCAGACATACTTTCTCTCTCTTGGAGCTTTCAACTACACTGCACTGACTTGGTTTGCAAATTAATACTAAAAGTGCTAATAAAATGCCACTAGAGTAAAGCGTTCAATTGACTAAGGAGGTTTTATTTAGAAAATCCTGACCGGAAGTGTTGTCTTCCTGTTTATAACTTGCTTCTGATCGGACTGACGCTTTTAATTCTCACACTGTAGATTTTCCAGCAGAGACCCACAGACTCACTGGATTGAACCGAGTCTCTGCCTTTAAAACAGAACCACAACATTTTATTATCACTTTAGAAACTCGGCGCTGTTTTTTCAGCTGGATCCGGTTTTATTTCCACATATTTTTTTGGCCACTTTTCCTTCTGCTCCGGTTGGATTTTACTAAGGGCGTGTTTGGGAGTTTCATCTCCTGTACTTGTGCGACTCTGAGGAATGACAGCAACTGGAAAGGGAGTGCGATCCGCCTGAAATGGAAACAATGGATTATAAGGACCTCGGACATAATTTCGAGGAGAAGCTGACCCTAACAGACAAGTGTGAGTATCTATCAGTCAGCATAAGTAAAATGAGGTCAGAATTAGGGCTAGCAGCAGGGTTCTATTGATTACTTTAATGTTATATAAATAAAAATAAAAAAATCTTATTATCTTGATAATTATAATCCCGGTTATGAAGCGCGCCTTTCTGTGCAAATAAGAGCTTGAAAAAAATGTGAATCAAACAGCTGCAGCAGTGCAGCCTATCAGATTTCTCCCACTAACATCTTAAAAGAGGGGATGTTTGTCCGGCCACGCCAACAGGCGGGTCCTGAGCAGCAGAGATCCGGGAAATGCTGCACTGAGATGTGGTCTCCATTACCAAACAAGTCAGTGGTGCACCGAGTGAAAACCGCCCCGCATATATATATATTTATATATATATATATTATATAAATTGTGCAATCACACAGCTCAGACACAGGACAGAGGTAGTGCAGGTGAGAGGTGCATGCAGCTCAAACAGGACAATAAAACAACAGGGACTCAGTGTCTTGGTCAAGAGCACCTCGGACGCTGGGTGCCACATCCCAGCCTTTTTAGTAGCAAATCCTTGTATTAAAGCAGCTGGTGCCCGTGAGCCCAGCTGTCTCTTTTACTGTACATTCACCAATACTCAGTGAACTTGAATTGTGATGGCAGTATTTGTTTGTACGTGTTTAGGTTGTCTATTTTTGTCTAAAAAATCCCGATAAAGTCAATTTAATTCAGCTGATCCGTACTGTGACTGTTTTTGCGTTGTATTAGATGTGTTATATGGTACATTTGGCAGTTTTCTGTAGACACAGAGGGTCCGAGGAGCAGCTTCTGGGAGTGATCAAGTTAATTTTCTATATTCTTTACTTATTTTTAGTGTTGTTT
>VUQI01008380.1:21393-39602 GCA_015106735.1 Paratilapia polleni | reverse complement strand
TAGATATCTATATATCTATATCTATATATCTATATATCTATATATCTATATATCTATATATATATATATATATATCTATATATATCTATATTTATATATATATCTATATATCTATATATATATATATATTATATATATATATATATATATATATATATATATATATATATATATATATATATAGATAGATATATATATCTATATATAGATAGATAGATATATATATAGATAGATATATATCTATCTATCTATATATAGATATAGATATAGATATATATATATATATATAGATATATATAGATAGATATCTATAGATAGATATCTATATATATAGATAGATAGATATCTATCTATATATATATCTATATATATATATATCTATCTATATATATCTATATATATATCTATATATATCTATATATATATATATATCTATATATCTATATATCTATATCTATATATCTATATATATATATATCTATATATCTATATATCTATATATATCTATATATATATCTATATATATATATATCTGTCTGTCTGTCTGTCTGTCTTCACGCCTGTTAGTGTTTCAGAGTCATAACTTCTTTGTAATTCCCAGTGTGCTGACAACCAAGACAGGTCCATGAATAGAAGCTGACATAATATCATTACAAGAAAGCAAAGCCAAGGAAGTCTACGATAAATCAAAAAATGGTGATTCACTTTGCAATCATGCTCGTCTAACATCTCGTCCCACTTAGGTTTTTTGCCTTGCTTACGCCAGGGATGTCTTTTCTTTTTTAATATTCTTCAACCTGTTTCAGGGTTTTTCTTTCAAAACATACTACCTTTATACCAACTCGAGCATGTCCCTGTGTGTGAGAGAATCCAGTCATGCTTCAGAAAACATCTGGATAGTCAGTGTAAAGCTTTGTGTGGCCTGAAGGGTCACAGAAGTCGACTGTATGTTCATCTTCCGCATATAGTCAGGGTTACTGGTGCAGTCACCATTTAAAAAAAACAATAAAAAAAACCACATCCTGCACCCTTTAGATATCTTCTTTTTATTGTGTGTGTGTGTTTTGTTTTTTTTTTTACCCTTCCTCTGCAGACAGTCACAACCAAGTTACATATTTACAGATGATGAACAAACATTGTGCCTGTGCATTTTAAATACATAAATCCCATACGTTTCATATGCGGATTTTACGACATGCATGTTCACCCTTTTACAGGCGAATGCCAGTCATGGAATGGATATAAAAGATGGATGACATCACGGATTGGTTGGTGTTTTGAAACGGACATGATGAGTGAGGGGCAGATGTGACTAAGAGACCGAGGGACACTGCACGCTCATAGGCGAGCAGCTTGGCATTCAGACTGTAGGCCCGCCCTAAAGGACACCCTGCTTCATCCTCCTTAAGGAACCATAATTTACAAAATCAACATCACATTATATTCAGTGAGATTTGAAACTAGTGATTGGGATCATGAGCTCATTAAGAAAGGGGGAGCCATATTGTCGCTTTCCCGTAGACCTTTCTTAAACAGATTTTCTTTTTGCAACCAATGTAGTCACCCCTGCTGTCCATTAGAAAGAATGCAGGTTTAAGGCTCTTTGCATTGGCCTAATGTTTCATACCAGGAAGCTACGTCCATCTTTTACATACAGTTTATTCAAACAAAACATCAAAGATATTTCCTTCTGAGAGGTATCACTCTTGAGTCAATTTGGAGGACCGAATTTGCATCATCTGACGTTTTGTACATACACTTACTGAACACACTGAGAGATTGTTTAATACACTTTGGAGGTCTGTTGAAGTTTTTTGTGTTGTCTTATATCTTACTGTTAGTTTTTGAACATAGTATGTATTTAATGTATTTTTTTTAGATAAATATAATATGTGTCTTACTAAATTTAAACATGCATCCAAAAAGTCTGCTCTTAAATTAGTCCCAGGTCTTGCACTTAGTGCACCATGAACTGATGTAAAAGTGAAAAATATGTTAATGTGTTTAAAATATTGATGTGAATCAGCAGACTGCATTCGAATTATTAGGGGTTTTGCCTTAAGTTTAGAGGTAAAAATTGTAAAATATCAGATTTAATAGCATTTTTTTGTGGGACTGTCTAAGCTCATCTTTTTTCTTAACTTCTTCTGATCTCATGTGCTAGATTTTCAAAGTGTGTGTCTGCTTCCTCTTCAGATGCCTACCAGTAACCTTCATTAGTAAATCCCTTCTCTCTCACACACACATGCACAAATCCTAGCTCAGCTCTCCTGAGTGAAAAGATTACAGGATAGTGATTTCACCTTCTAATTAGGACTTCATCTCACAACACACACCTACACTAACACACACACACACACACACACACACACACACACACACACACACACACACACACACACACCTACACATCAGCCTGCTTTAGTTACAGCAGGCTGGCTGGAGGCATCTGATAGCCAGGCCTCCAGGGAGCCTGACGAGCGGCTACCTGAAATTTAAGCCCCAAAAGGAAATACTGAGACACACACACACACACACACACACACAAACACAAAGTAGGAACAGATCCTGGAGGCAGAACAGTTTCAAAGGTGGCTCGTGTGCAGGAGATCTTATTTAAACTTACACTTTTAAGAACAATGAGCCCTTGCTCCACCATAAGTGTTAAAGCTATGTAATCAAGAATGTTCCATTATAGAAGTGTGTGTGTGTGTGTGTGTGTGTGTGTGTGTGTGCATATACTGGTAATTGCGGCTTCATGTCATCATGGAGAAACGTAGCAGCTTTCATCTATACTGCCTCCCTGAAGGGTTCTGCCTTAAGAGTGCTCAGCTGTACTGTACGTTGCTCCCACAGGGCTCAGTGCTTAGAAGGTGCAGGACGAAGTACAAAACCTATTTTGCACTTCAGTTCAGCAGGAGACATATTTTGGTTCAAGTGTTGCTTGATGCAGCAGTTATGTCCTTGTTTTTAAAAGTCATACACCTGCTATGAAAATTCCAGTGTGAAGACTCTCAAAGGCCTTTTATTATCAAACTATTATTTCTATCCAGACTAAATAACATGACTTATTTCTAAGTCCTGTGGAGCTTCTGGGACCAACTTAAATGTTAGAGCCATGAAACAAAAAAAGTAATGTGCAGAAGCATGTCATAACCAGGTCCAGGAAACTTTTGCCCTCCTCTTTACACTGACCGAAAGTTTTAAGAGCCCGTGTTGTGAAATCGCATTTTGCCGTGCCTTCTGTTTATCACCAACTAACATATATCCTTGAGTTATCTTTTAACACCTTCGCTTATCTAAAGCTGCTTCAGTTCATATTGGATTGCCGTCACGTGGAAGCTGCAGAGTCAAAGTGCAGTAACTAACCTAAAATGTGTCCTTGAAGGTGAACGTGCACTCATATCTGAAAGCCCAAACCCAGGTTCATGTTTTGGTTGCATTGTGAATATTTGATCCAGTTAGTTTTTCAGTTCAATTTTATTTAATATTATGACAGTTGACAGCAGTCATCTCAAGGCACTTTATATTGTAAGTTAAAAACCATACAATATTAGAGAGAGAACCCCAACAGTATGACAGGACTTGGTGACAGTGGGGAGGAAGAACTACCCTTTAACAGAAAGAGACCTCCAGCAGAACCAGGCTCAGGGAGGAGCAGCCATCTACCACAACCGGTTAGAGGGTGACAGGAAAGAGAAGTGAGAAAAGAGTACCACAGAGAGACCAGGAGCAACAAACAGTACAAAATACAAACTAAACCCGAGACAAAAAAGAAGAAAAGTTAATGATATGCAATAGCAGCATATAAACTCATGGAGAGTGAAAAGAGGAGTGGAAAAGAAACACTCAGTGCATCATGGGATGCCCCCAGCAGCCTGACCCTATAGCAGCAAAACTAAGGGATGGTTCAGGGTCACCTGATCCAGCCCTAACTATAAGCTTTATCATAAAGGAAAGTTTGAAGCCTGATGTTAAAGTAGAGCGTGTGTCTGTCTCCCAAATCCAAACTGGGAGCTGGTTCCACAGTAGCGGGGCCTGGTACCTGAAGGCTCTGCTTCCTATTCTACTCTACAAGTAAGCCTGCACTCTGAGAGCAAATGACACACCTTTGTGAGCTGCAAGTCCCTGTACTTGACATTGGTTTGCAGACAGGCATGCATTTGATGTCGGCAGTTAGTCTTCTGTCGCTGTCTGAATGAATGGAGAAGGATAAATGAACAGATTCCTTTCATTGCCACTTTCAGTATTTTGTATTTAACTTCAAGTGGCTTTGCTCTCCTCTCATATCCTTTCTCTCTTCAATCCTCTGTAAAATACCTAGAAGGAGTTTACTTTTTAATAACGTTTGATCATATTTCCAACAAAACAAACAAAAAAAACTTTTTTTTTGGTCAGTTTTCAGGTTTATTTCATTTTTATCCAAAACAAAATTACAGGTGTGAAACCACACCACAGTCCATGGTCTCGACTAAACAGCTGAACCTTGTTCCATGTGGAGAGGTGGTCTTGGACCAATCCGTGGTCCAGGACAACTTTAACACCTGTCATTTTGGTTTGCATAAAACTGAAAAGTGCCAAATTCCAGATCAAGCTTATCAAACTTAGGATAATGTTTACTACTGTTTACTATCATCGTCTAGATTTTGTATCAAGCTAAAAATAAAAGCAGTATTTATTTGTCTTTTAAACTCCTGTTCCAGCTTGTAACATCCTTAAAATTTGAAAGACATTGGCAATAACATAATGAAAGTGTGTGTTACTCCATTATCAGTGGAGTACCTCTTTAAATGAGATTTTCTTCCATTCCTCGTTTCACGTTTGACCTGAAAATCAGTTTGACAGCACTTCTGTGTGGTGGAAGAAGCCCAGACATTACTTTGGGTATAAAGGTAGCAGGTTGTCTTGGCACCCACTGAATGCTTTTATGTCTTCTTGATCAAGGACATGACAGATCAGGTAGACTTTAATACCAATAGCTATTGTGTGCACTGATGCTCCTTTTACAGTGCTATTTTTAGCTCTGCCTGCCATTGTGGCCAGATGGTCTGTCAGGTAGCCCGAACAACAGTTCACCAGGGCACATAACAAAGTAATGATACTGATCCACTCAAACAAAAATTGTAATTCAAAGGGCTTCATAGCAGGATTTTCTCTGGATTATACCAGTTTAACCTAAAAATGTTAATGTTAATTTGATTTTTATGCCAGCATTTTGCAAGAGCAGGTCGTGTTGTTTGAATGGAAAGAAATCTGAGATAGCTGTGATTTCCATTGGGATTTTGGTTTGTGTGCTTAAATTAAATTGGTGTGCTCCATTTTCTTCCCGTCTGTTTTCAGGACAAGAAGACGTACTTGGACATCATTCACAGCTACATGGAGGTTCACGGCACCGTGCACGGCACCAGCACCGTGCACCTCCCGAGCTACGTTAAGAACCACGGCATTCTGAGTGGTCGAGACCTGCAGTTCCTCCTGAGAGAAACTAAGGTGAGAGTTCCTCACTTTAAGTTGTCTAACATGGTAAAACGAGCCTTCAGGGAAATAAAAGTACGAGGCTGCAGTTCTTATTAGATGGCTGTATAAGCCACAGACTAACTCCCACACTTTCCCCGCTGACATTTTTTGAAATGATGAAGAAACTGTGGCCCTGGTTAGTTGCAGAATATTGAGGAAACGCTGCATCTTTTTTCACTAGCCTTGGACTTCTTGTATGGGCTGAGACTATGAAATCACCACTAAACATTCCTCTTCTTGCTTTATATTTAACCAGTTTGTCAAAAGAAAATGAAAAAAGAAATATCAAAGCACATATCAGTGATACAAATGTAAGTCAAAAGGCAACTTAGAGAGGAAATATTTAATTCTTAAGAGACATATTGGGAAAAAAGTGTCCTTATATGAACAGAGATCCTCTTCTGAAAGAGCCTTGAGCCAAGTGGCTGCACTGTTTCTGAGTCTGGCCGTTCACAGAAGCAGTTCTCCATTCACGTCATGACTTGTCCCTTCCTCTCACTGCTCAAACCACTCGCCTTCGCAAAGACAACTACACAGCCACAGGCACTGCAGCCAGTATGAAATGTACTATGTAGAGCAAGCTCTTCAGAGGCAGTGACGTATAAGAGGAGAGTCTCCAGCTAAACACATACTTCACATGTTCCTGAACACACCAAGCTTTGTTTTGTTGTTGCATTCAAAGCTGAGAAGTGGAGATCATATATTACAGACATTAAACGAACACATGTAGTTAAAAATAATGCTTGAACCCAACATTCATGTTCCAGAAACGGCAGTTCCTCTATTTGCTTGAGGCAGACTCGAAAAATCAGTCAGTCCCCATAGACTGTGTAAAAATGCCCAACTGTACAGCAGAAATGAGTACGTTTACAGTGAAAAAATTGTCTCTTTAGCTAATTTCCATCTTTGTGACACATGTGCAGGGACTGAACTGTTTCACAAGTCGTGTTGAATTTCTATCAAGGCTTCAAGTTGAGCATTATTACAGGCATTGCAACTTTGTGTGGGTTCATCTTTTAAATACAGTCTATGCTATCATAAAATAGTTTTAGCCACATCGTAAAAAGCAGTTTCAGAAACCAGAAGATGTTACCCTTCAAGTCAAATCCCTTACAGGTCTTATAAGTTCTTCCATTTGTTTATGTTTATATGGATAACTCCATACAAAGGGGTCAATGTGAACCTAACCCTAACCTCACCCCAACCCTAAATAGGCTGCCAGCGACCTGGTGGATGTTAAGAGGTTGAACTGATCAATTTCATCACTGGATTGGTTTATCTTGGGACACTCAGAGTACACAAATACACGTATTGTTTGTTTATTTCAGTGGAAAACTGGTTAGTCCTAGCCTTATAATTATTGTAAGAAAAAATATAAGCCCAGTTTGTTTTAAAATTTTGACAGTAAAAGAAGAAAAATGGCTTTAGGATGATTGGGGTTCTCCAAGTCTACTAATGGTCAGGATACAGCTGCTAACTTAAGCCTGAACTCTGGTAGCATCCAGTCTCTTCACACAGTACAGAAACACATGGAGAAGGAGGAGGAGAAATCAATAGCCTGTAAGGCCTGCCATGACCAGTAATGGTTGCTAAGACTGGACAGTCGTGATCAGGGGACGTGTTTAGAACTGTGGGCCTACTTTCAAAAACCTTATGGAGCTGCAAACTTGTAAAGGGGTATAGAATGAAAATTACATGATCCTCAAATAGCTGACAGCGATGTCTGCTGAAGGTGAAAACTAACACTAATTCTGCCACTGAAAGAGTCTTTCTGGCTTCAGTCTTCATTCCTTTCAGAAAAATGATGTGAAGGCAAGCTTCGATTTTCTTTAGCCTCTGAAACCAGATACTTTCCTGTCAGGCAAGGGAGGGACGAACGGCAGACAGAGGAGAGAGTCATCAGATGAACTGAGGCAGGGATAGAAGGAGCAAGACAGCCACAGATCATGATTCAGTCAGTTATAGAAAAAAAAAAGATGGATAGAGATCTAAACCCCTTTGTCCTGAGGAGATTTGGAGCATTGCTTTAGCCATAAAACATTTCTGAGTCTGTACTGAGCACCTGAAACCAAGGATCCAGTGATGTTAGAGGCACTGAGGCACAGAAAGACAAAGATGCATTCTGCAGTGGAGCAGATCATTAAAGACTGAAGGCAAACAACACTCCACAAAATAGTGCAGTGAATTATGATTTGCCCGAGTCAGTGCTTTATTGGCAGTCTGGCAGGTAAGCACACAACAGAATTGGGATATAATATAAACCTCCATATCTTCTCATTACATGCAATTCTGGGTGGAAAACCATAGGGGAATGGCCAATTAAATCCCACAAAACCAGACATTTCTGCTGCATTGTTGTTTAAGACTTTACAAGCAAAACAAGAGGTGGTGTAAGCACTCGTCCTCGCGTTGCTTAAACAACACATTTACTGTTACCTGCAAACAGACTGCCTCAGCTAATTGGCCTCGTGGGGTTTAACTGTAAAAATACTCCTGCGTTGAGGCACTTTTGCGAATATGTTGCCGTGCGACATTTGATTTTTTTTCAAGCTCGAAATTCCCTGAAATAAAGTGTGACGTGCTGTGCTGTATCAGGGGAATAGCGTCGGTGATCAAACCACTGACATGCAGCAAAGCTTTGCTGCGTCATGTCGCAGACTGACACAGTCAAAGGTTTTTGATTTTTCTCACTTTGCTTCTCATATCCATCTCGTCGGCCTGTCTGACTCGACCTGTTTGATTGCCTTCCTCTGCATACCTCTTCTCCACCTTCTCCACACGCTGTGCTTTCAACAGTCAATTGTATTGTATGTAGTTTATGCAAAATAAGAAACAGGCATTACTAAAACCAGTTTTCCCCTGTTTGTCTTAGTCACCATTAAAGCCATTGTAATCAGCGTAGAGGAAAACTCAAACATCCCGTGGCAGGTGCTGGGATTAGAAATACCACAAACAAACAGCCTAATTAACTCACTGGGTCATTAAACTCAGCAGCCACCATGTTTTAAGCACTGTGCCTTGACGGCTTCTTCTTTGTTATTTGATCATCTTTTGCATGACAGCTCTGAATCATTAGCTTAAATTTACATGCTAGTCAAAGGAGCAGATAGCAGGTTCTCCTCCTTTGTATGTAATCTTGCTCTGGCTGTGAGCTCTGCAGGCTAGTAAGAGCTCATGGAAATTGCAGGACTGTTGCAGTTTTCTTTGATAAAGTTTCTGGGGGTGTTCAGTTCTTGTGGCCAATAACTGCTCACTGTTTTTTACTACCCCACTGTTCCTCAGAAACACAGCTGAATCAATCTTAAATGCAAAACACCTGCGAGCTACTGCTGTGTCTAACAAGTGAAACCCTGTTGCTGCAATGAGATGATGTTCAAGTGACGTCAAATAATGACAGCACTGTCTTTATTGTACTTTCATAGAGATCATATTTTAAGAAGACCGTAAATAGAGCACTTTTCAGAATACTAAAAACTATAAACAAGTGAAAAACAATACAAGTGCAGACAGACTTTAAAATATTCAGACTTCTGAGTTTTTCATGCCCTGACAGCCCCAGCAGTCTAGTTCTTAACTCACGGATGGTCTTATGGTTGCCACTAAAGGCTTTAGCTAGCGTACAATACCAAATTCAGATATTTGATAAGCCTAAGCTTGGATGTTAGCCAAAAACTGAGGCCTCAGGCTGTTCCAAACTCTCAGTTTCATTCCATTTTTTCTGCTCTTGACTCTGTGTGATGTCAGACAGAGAGGATATCCTCAATCCCTGAGTAGATTCCAAGAAAAGAACAAATATGGTGCTGGAAAAGGGCGTAATAGTTTCCTTTTAAAGTGTGTGAGCATTCATCACAAAAACAATTTCCCCTCCCTCCACCCTTAAACCACCAAGTTGATGCTTGAGATGCTTATCTGTATAACTGTCTATATGCACACTCTCACTCTCACATACACACACGTACACATACACACAGGTGAAACTGCACATCTGTTATTTTGTCAAGGCATTCAAAAGGCTTGTTTACCCAGGGGAGTGCGCGTGATTAAAAATATCCAAAAAAGGAGGGAAAAGAGCAAGCTGATCGAATGACTTTTTTTTATATTTAACCAGTTGAGTGAGTACAGTTAACAGACCTGCTGTACTTACCTACAATAACCAGATATTTTACTTTTCACTCCACTACATTAACAAAGCAGAATGCACTGTTATAGGTTAAAGCCCCTTTGTACCAGTGTTTGCTCCCAGTGAGGTGGCTGATTAAACCTCCAGTTGGACTTCTAAAAAGCTCTGCTTGGTTTTACATAAGGTCATCAGGCACTAATAAGATAAGGTTGCAACTTACATGCAAATAATAGTTAATTAGTCCAAGGACAGACTGTTAAGCAGCAGCTATTTTTGTCATTAAATTCAGTCATTTTTAAGGAAAAATCAAACATTCACTCATCCCTGCTTCTCAAATATCAATCAGCCAGACTTGACAGTAAAGGTTAGTGCAGTTCAAGGTGCTTTATGGATAATGGCACGCTGATAATGCCAAAGTATAAACAGTAAAACAGTTAAAAATAATTTTAGATTAATGCACACATGAAGTAAGTCTTTGGTGGGGGTGGAGTAATAAAAAATAAAAATTTGCTCAGCGTTTTCAGCAGTTCTCTGATCCTCAGATGGAACGTTCCAGCATTTTAAAGGTTCATGCATTGGAAACAGGTCTGATCTGAGCTGTTTAACAGTAAGTGGTGCTTTAATGACAAGTAAAAAGGGAAAATCTGACAGGATGGGTTTTTAGAGTGTTTTAGACTGAAAACCTGTCATGTTTCATGTGTCATTTCCACCTTAATTTTTACTTTTAAGAGACTAATAATCAGCCCAACAAAGCAGCAGATCAGTTGGTAATGAAAATGATCATTAGTCATTGTGTAATGATTTATTGACAATAGCTATGATATTAAAAAATAAAATATCGATATTGTTTTGATAATGCACATACAATAATACTGTAAGTAATGGTGTAATTGTTTTGTATGCTTTATACAGTTATGGTTATAGGCTCCAGTTTTCTGCAGATAATCATTAGTTGCTTCCCTCCACTGAAAAGCAGAGAGAGGAGAGGAGAAATGTACATCCTGCTGTTGTGTGTTAGAGTCTGTGTCCTTTGCATGTGACCGTCAGGTTATAGATTTACAGTAAGGCATGATGTTTCCTCAGGGGTCCAAATCAATAGAAGCTTTCATGTGGAGAGCTGCATGATGTAAGCAGAATGTGTTGAGCTCAGCCTGTACATGAGCACAATGTTACAAAACTGTTGTAAACTACTGATGAGATTCTGGGTCTAAGCCACATTGTTATTGATTTCTCTTTTTTTAAATCCATGTCAGCCACAACAGATATGCAGCCATTAGTCATTAACTCCCACCTGACTTATTCAGTCTGTTTAGCTCCACTTTTCTTTCTTTCTGTCTCTCTTTTCTTCTTCATCCCTGTAAAGACTGGCCAACTGTTTCTCTCTCACACACACACACGCACACGAGGAATGACCATTCTTTGCCGCCCCCTGTTGGCAGAAACATTTCAGTAACATTCACACATGAGCTGAAGGGGCAGAATTCACTACACAGGTCTGATAGTTCATGTGACTACAGACATACCTCATGCCACAGCGCTGCATTGTGTTATAGAAAGCATGTGTGTGTTACGCCGATACAAACACACACAGATGAGCCATTGTGGCAGCCGGTCGGCTCCACTAAATGAGCCATTGAGCCTCCCCGCCCCCCCTCGCAGTTTCTCGAGAACCGTCTCACACTCATTGAGTCGAGCTGCTTCTGCAGCTGCCTCACAAATATTTGCTTTCCCCCTCAGGAGGAGAAACATTGTTATAAAAAGCCCTCCACCTTAATCCACCACAGTGTTCACTGTTTAATTAAATAAATGTTTGGGACTCTGGCTGTGTCTAAGCACAAACAGTGTACATGTTATATCTTAACATAAACACCCAGAAACTTCCAGAGTTAAGGTGTGCCTTCGGGTTTTGTGGAACCTTACTTTCTTACCTCAGTCCTGGGCGGCCACTCATTTCCTGTACAAAGACATTTTTCTTTGAAGTCCTACTTTCACAGGGAACACTATAAAAAGTGCCTATACACAGTTGCCACATGGTGGAAAATTATGACAGTGTGACACTGACAGTGAGGAAGAAAACAGAATTTGTAAAGTAGAAATGAAATGCTTTATTGCACGGAATAACCCACAACTAACCCCCAGTGTGATCCACCACCTAAAGAAAAGAGGGAAAAAAGTAAGTATCTCTCTATCACTAATAGCTAACATGGTGTCCAACAAGCTGAAGAAGCATCTGGAAACCAAATACCCCCAATCTCAGCTGCAAAAGAATGCTAGATATGAACCAAAGGGAGCAAGACTGTGTGGAAGTGTCTGGGGAGGAGAGGACAGTTATATCTAGTGGAGCTAGATGGAACTTGCATTGTCATGCTGCAGAGTGCTTTTGCGTGACGATGCAATCAAAAGAAGAAACGACATAGAGGCTGTTTGACACAGATATAAATACACCTGCCCTTTTGCTTAAGTTTATTTAAAAATGGCCATTTATGTATCATTCTAATAATAATCAAACATTAGCTATACATTAGCTTTAAGTTTGATAAACATTTTATATTCAGTATTGCTGTTTTCAGTGCAGTCATGAGCTGTTGTAAACTGTCAACTTCTGTAAAAGCTCACAGAAGGCAACTGTGAGCAGGAAGCCACTTTCCAAAAGTTAATGACAGACAAAAATCAAGAAAACTGATTCGAGCTCCAGCAGTAGCTGCTGAAAACATGGAGAAAACAGTGTTGCACATACTCCTGTGAAGCGTTCTTTCCTGTAAGCATTGTGATTAAAGAGCACTAAAAGAGACTGTGTTGATCTCTGCCACCAGCAGTGACAAAGATCCTCAATAGCACAAGCTCAGGTCTCTCTCTAAAGTTCAAGTGCAGTTTATCGGAAAGATTGAGTGCAGTGCTTTCACACATGAACTCCACACTCTGTCAGGAGAATCAGGTTGAGAGATTAGCCAAAATGTTTCTCACATCTAGCAGGAGATGTTCCACATGTGATGTGTTCTCACTACTAGGAATACTCTGTTTGGTATCGGGTGAAGGAGCTGCCTGGGTAGAGCCTGCAGGAGGCAGGACATGGGGTACCCACTCATTAGCTAGTGAATTCACTGGACTATTGCCTGCCTTAGCCCACATGGGCGCATGGGACAGCATACAGGCTTTGTGTTCGGGAGCCAGCAGGTTAAAGACCTGCTTTAGTGTCGCTGGATGATGACTAAAAAGACTGTCATGAATTTAGAGATGTGAAACGTGGCATTTTGTCAGTTTACAGGTTTGTTGTTTAACAAACCAGACACTGATGATGTGTATAGGGTGTACTTTGATGAAAAAAATATTAATGAAAAGAAGGAACTTGTTTATGACTGCACAAATACTGGATTGATTGCCTTTTTCCCTGTTGTTGTAAAGATTATTCAGGTAACATCACTCTTAGTTTGTCTCAGGTGCAGCTGCATGTAATTATTGAAGTCATTGACTTTATCATGTAAAATATTGGTTTAAATGAGTCAAAATGGTTCTAAAGGTTTCTTTCCAGGTTTCCATTGTTGTTTAATTTCTTATTTGAGAGCTCAGGTCCTGTGTGCTTCCATCTCTAATATATTGAAGGTACTCCCTATTTGGAAACTCCTTCAGGCCTGTGGGAGGAGTAAACATAAGAGTGATGTCTTCATATTATTCCGCTTGTTTTTCCTCCCTTGTTTTATGGAGAAAATTTGCTGTCTCAACCACATTTTGTGCTGATAACACGGGAGATTTGTTTCTACAAGGGCTATCAGCAACTCCTCGACACAGCCAGTGAACGTTGGTGCCCGTCTGGCTTCTCCCACTGGCACCTTTTTGCTGTTCTGGTTATTTCAGGAGCTCACACATGCCTCCTCCTTCCTGACTTGTTGAGCGTGTGCTGGCAGTTTGGCAAAAACTGTAAAAGCACACCAAGTATTAGAGAGCTTTTTAACAGACTTGAAGGAAGTGAAAGCATTAATCAATTAATCAATCAGTCAAAACTTTATTTATATAGCACTTTTCATACAATAAAGATGCAACTCAAAATGCTGTACACATTTAAAAAAACAAAACAAAAAAAAACAACCCTCTGTCCCCACACCCCCACCTAGACATTAGACACCCACCCAAGCCCACTCATGTAGTCTGTGCTGTAGCAGGAAAAACGAGGAAACGCTATCATACCAAGATTGTCGTAAGCAAACACTGGAAATAAAATAAGTAAAAGGTAAACATAAAGGCAACTAAAAACAAAGAATAGGGACATAAGTATAATAAAAGAGGAATAAACATGTAGATAAATAATGCAATGAAAATATTTCAGTAAATGAAAAAGTAAAATAACAAATAGATGAACAAACACAGAGGTATATCGAAAAGCTCTAAAAGGCTAAGAGTGAATAAAGATGTTATAAAATCAAAAAAACCTTAAAAAGCCAAACTAAAAAGGAAGGTCTTGAGTTTGGTTTTAAAAAATCTCAACAGTCTCAGCAGCCCTCAGGTCATCAGGCAGACTGTTCCACAAACGTGGAGCATAATAACTAAAAGATGCCTCTCCTTGAGTTTTAGTTCTAATTTTTGGCACGGTTAACAGTCTCCTATCAGAGGACCTGAGGGCTCTGAAGGGCTCATAGTGTAAAAGCAGATCAGAAAGATAAGAAAGCCCTGAACTCTTAAAAACCAGTAAAAGAATCTTAAAATCGACTCTGAAGCTGACTGGGAGCCAAGGCAGAGACTTTAAAATTGGTGTAATGTGGGCTCTTTTTCTGGTCCTCGTCACCACACATGCAGCCGAGTTTTGAAGCAGCTACAGCAGTGACAAAGATTTCTTAGGAAGACCACTCTTTGTCTCTTAAGCAGTAAGTCGCTCTTCATCGTTGGCTAGCTGCACTGAAACAGAGAATCCACCTGTTAGCCGTAATCCTAGGGTTTATAGAGTACTTTATAAATGAGGACTGTGTGGAGGAAAGGCTGATTGAATCAGGACTGCCAAGCTGAAGTCCGACACTGTCCGCTCTGTGTTTGATTTTTCCTCGGTGGCTCAGGTGAACAGACTGAGCCACGCAAACAGCTGGCAAAGCAGATGTCCACGAGATGCCATCAGCACTATTTTATGCAATATTAAGGTATAATTTAACCCCAGTTATCTCAGGGTTAAGTCTTTCTTTTCCCAAGCACACCCAACCAGTTTACAATATAACAGATTACTACATGTGCATAACACCACAAACATAACTAAGTTTCTTACTGAAGCATGATCAGGAATCCTAACATCTATCAGCATCTCCGCAGGGGAAAAAAGAAATCTCCACCTTACAGTCTCCTTCACTTACATTTGATTAACTGATGTGTGCGAAGGACCAAAAACAACAGGAGCCTCCAAGGAAGAGATGCTGTACTTTTTGGAAACCTTATTTCCTTGTTTTGCTTTAGAAATTCTGTCTGCAAATTGCTGTGGAAATTTTTAAGTTTGACCACAGTATCTCATTGAGTGGATTACTTCATACTAGGAGTGAGGAAGCCCAAATCTAAATGAAGGAGGGTACACCCTGGATCTCACAGGGTTAAAGATGAGGTTAAAACTAGCCAAGAAGGTGTGAACATTCACTGCTGGTGAGGCAGATTGTGTTTGATGAATGTCATCCTGTGAGATCATGCAGTAGTTTTGCAGTAAAAACAGGAAACTAATTCAGATATTATTATGGGAAGCCCAGTGATATACTGGCAGCCTTTCCTATGGCGTACCCCGCTTTTGCCCTATACAGTAACAGCCTGGCTAGGCTCTGGCCACCTGCAACCCAGAATCGCATAAGTGGTTAAGAAAATGGATGGATGGATAACAGAGGTGGGAAGTAACAAAGTACAAATACTTTGTTACTGTACTTAAGTAGAATTTTGAGATATCTGTCCTTTACTTGAGTATTTATTTTTCTGACAACTTTTTACTTTTATTTAACACAAATATCTCTACTTTCTACTCCTTGCGTTTTCATAACGGGCTCGTTACTTTAGGTTTAACGCATTTGAGGGGATTTCCCGTCACTGAGCGCATTCCCAACATCAAACCGACATGAATATGGAGGGAACAATAACACATAAAACACAATCTTATTAGTGTATCCATCACATATGCTTATCGCACACACAGAGATAAAAGACAAAAACAAAAACATATGCATCAATTATAGCATTATAGTAAGGAGTTAAAGTGGGCAGGAGCAGATGTCAATACTTTATGGTCATGATACTTCAGCATCTAGCTATTGCTACAGATGAGGAGCGAGCATAAAGGGTGTAACGTTTTTAAGTGGCAGGGAATTTAAAATGCAACATTTCAACATGCAACAGCTCAACACATCAATCAGCAATCATACAAACAGTTTCTGTGCATTTTGTCACACAGTGTGTCTGCTAGCTAAAGGTACAGCTACTGTATTTCCCAGGGTGAGAAAAGAATGAGAGATAACTTCACTCAGAGATGGAGAAAGATGTATAAAAGACAGGACAGGAGAGGATGGTGAGAGATTATTTTTTAAAGGTAAGGACTGCTCAGTGACAAGACTGGGAATTTAAAGCTTACATGTAAAGTCCTCATTCATTTTTTGAACAGATATTGTATCTATATATGATGTGTTGCTGAAGTTATGTTTTTTTTTTTTCACATTGTGAGACATCCTGCAAAACAAACTGAAGTATGCTAAGATTGTGTTATTCAAAGCTTATATGACAATACTGTGCAGTTTAGTGCAGGCTAAAGTGGTTAGTTTGCAGTATTGTAGTGAAGTTTACAGTGATGGACTGTGTTGCACTGTTCCAGAGCAGTTGTGGCATTCATGGTCAGGTTAGGTTGAATCAATGGTAAGACATTAATTTGAATTTAAGCTGATGATGCTGATTAGATTAATTCACTCAATTCCACCTTTATACTGGCTTTATACTGTCTAGGGGTTGGAAATCAGCCATGAAAGCTCATAAAATCCTTATATTTTGTTGAATTCAGTTGTGTAAATCCACAAAGAGCAGTGAATCTCAAAGCACCCGCAGCACAAGTCAGTGGATCATAGCCTGTACACAAAATCTACTGGAGATCACAATAGAAATTATTGTATTCTATTTCTAAGTGATACTTTTTCCCACACTGCACCACAACACCTGATCTTAGTGTCCCCCTACCTGCTAAATCTGACTTTAACCCCTATTTATATTATTTTTTCTGTTTAGGTGTGGAGGCAAAGTCACTCATCTACATTGCAGGCAATGGCAAATAGAACTATTTTTTAATTCCCTTTGTTTTTCTCTGCTTGTGTTATACAAAACAGATGTTCAAGCTGAGCACATTCATTAGAAGTATAATTGAAGCTGAAATAAATATCCCCTTAATATTGTATAAATCAGTACTTTAAATTTTACCAGAGTATGTTCAACACACATATCTGTACTTCTGCTTAAGTAAAGAATGTCTGTACTTTAGCCAACTCTGATGGATAATCATGAGAATTTGTCAGTCAAAACTAAACTGCAGACATGAATTCAGTATTTAGCTCCAGGGATATCAAAACAATCCACCCCAAATGTACAGTAAGCTCTAACTAGCTGGGAAATTCTTTTTGGATAAAATTGAAAATTGAAAGTGGATACTCTTATCCTAAGGAGTCGAAGAAAAATACAAAGTGAAACATCAGGAATAGATGGACAATAACCTACACAGTGTGTGTTTTGCTATTATACTATTATATATACTATTATACTATTGTGTTATGTGTTACTGCTTGTAGAAACACCTTGTGTTCCCTTAGACTTGTTTCATAACTTTATACTGACTAAACACCAAGGCGAGACAGCTGACTTTCAAAGTTAAAAAGGAAACGTCCTGTGGATCTGACAGAGCAGAGGGAGACAGGACAAAATACACACTATGGGAGAGAGACAGAGTTAATAATGACTAATGATTAAATGCAAGTGGTGTATGAACACATGGAGAGTGAAAGGAAGTGATGAAGAGGAAGTGCTCAGTGCATCATGGGAAGCCCCAGCAGCCTAGGCCTATTGCAGCTTAACTAAGGGATGGTTCAGGATCACCTGATCCAGCCCTTACTATAAACTCTATCAAAAAGGAAAGTTTAAGCCTAATCTTAAAAGTAGAGAGGGTGTCTTGTCTCCCGAATCCAAACTGGGAGCTGGTTCCACGGGAAAGGGGCCTGAAAGCTGAAGGCTCTGCCTCCCATTCTACTTTTAAATACCCTAGGAACCACAAGTAAGCCTGCAATCTGAGAGCGAAGTGCTCTATTGGGATAATATGGTACTATGAGGTCTTTAAGATATGATGGGGCCTGATTTTTTAAGACTTTGTATGTGAGGAGAAGGATTTTAAATTCAATTCTGGATTTAACTGGTAGCCAATGAAGAGAAGGTAATATGGGAGAAATATGGTCTCTCTTTCTAGTCCCTGTCAGTACTCTCGCTGCAGCATTCTGGATTAACTGAAGGCTTTTCAGGGAGCTTTTAGAACAACCTGATAATAATGAATTACAATAGTCCAGCCTAGAAGTAATAAATGCATGAACTAGTTTTTCAG